>JAVTVY010002423.1:0-36253 GCA_036873755.1 Hanleya hanleyi
ATGGAGGGGTGGTAGGCCGTATGGGTCAAAGTATTCCCCCTGCTGTTCTGTCAAGTACACGGCCACCCAGTGTTCACCGGGTCGCTCCATCGGGTCCGTGTTGAGAACGTAAGCAGCCGGATACACACGGTCTAATGGAAACACATCTCGGGCGAACACCCCTTGAAAGACCCTACGTGTCTCTGGGTCATTCTCCAGCACGGTGGTTATCTGCTCTGTATCCATGTTAGGTGGAGAAGTCACACAGCACGTTGCGCGCCTTGTCCACTTGAATGATGTTGTCAAACTCGGCGTAGCAGATCACATTGACGGTGGTCGCCAGGGCTCGTGCAAAGTGGATTTCCAACCGTAAGTTGCCTTGCTTGGCCAGGGCCAGCTGGTGGTCGTTCTCTAAGGTGGGGGTCAGATCGAAACAGAACAACGTGTATCCGTTCCGTAGTCCTCCCGACTGATCATATTCCCTTCGTCCTGGTTTATTTGACCGGTGGCTGTAAACAGGCTCTGATAGGCTCGAATGAAATTCCTCCGCCCAAAGTTCGGTGTTAAGGCCGTGGCTGGCACCTGTTGTCCATCCACATGCAGGGCCACAAAATTGATGCCGAAATGTTGAAAGTCAAACGGATTCTCTGGGTAGGCTCCGCTGAAACTGGTATTTTCCACACAGGCCAGGATCAATCGCTTGGGTAGTTCCCCCAGGAACAGGTTTTCTTTGTTGGCGCCCATATTTCCAGCAGACACAGAGAACACTTTGGTTTGCATTCGTCGGATAGGGTACTGGGCTGGTTTTGTTTCCAAGGCTTTCATGTGCCCCAATTGAACGGCTGGATTCGGTTTCACTTTTCGGACATACAGGACTGCGTCTTGGATGACAACCTTATAGTCCGCTGCATGCCCCTCTACGTTAGTGGCCATCAAGGCGAAGGTCGGAGGCGCCCGTATCAGTCGGATTTTGATGGGGATCTTGTTCAAGAGGTACCGGTCTTGCATGAACATGTCTGCATGCAGTCGACCCATCATATCCACCGAGGCACTGTTCGCAGTGAAAGCCTTCCGTTTGTTATATCCCCCATTGTCCGCCGTGTCCATGTGCTCGGGCGTGTCCTTGTAGAATAAAGCGGTTGTCAGCTGAGATTTTTAGCCTCTCGGCCATACGACAACAGTGTCTCGATGTAGGCTCGATAGGGGTACGTGTTGGTGGAGTCACTGATGAGTTTGTCGCTGAGAAAAATATCCACCTGCTGAAACATCGAGTGCAGCCAGAGATTCGTCGGGCCCACCGTTGCTTGGTCAGCGATTCTGGTGCCAGCTCCATTGACCACCTTGGCTTTCACATACAAGTAGGTATGGGCTAAATCCACATAGGCCGTATCCGCATTACTGATGGTGAACTCGATGGGCCCGGTTTCGTTGATGCTGGAGAGCGGGAGATGCTCCACCCATAATCCTTGTTCGACACTGGTTTGTGTGGGCGGCACGGTCCACAAATCAAATTCACTGTTGGTGGAGGGGCAGGACTCGGCGTGGATTAAGGCCATGTTTTAAGAAAAGATATCCCGGGTCTTCTTGGATGTGCGTCGTCGCTGGGTCGGTCGTCGACTGGTGCGTGGTCTCGGTGGGGCAGCTCTTTTATTCCCAACGGTGCGTTGTGCTTTGGCCACCAAGACGCCTCCCGCTTCTTTGGCCCGCCGTTTCAAGGATTCTTTGGGTGCCGTACCCCCCAAGACATCACCGGCCACTTGCAGTCCACTGCGTACCGCTTGTTTGCCCATTGCTTTCACCCCACGCGTCACCAAGGGCAGGAACGTTTTCACAATGCTGCCGAGTATGTTCCCCAGACCATGTCCTCGTTGCATGCGTGCACCGCTAAAGACCGGAAAGCCACCCCCGGCCTGTTGGGCATAATAGTCGGCATAGCTGCGTGCATCGCACTCGTAAGGTACTTTCATTATGCAAACTGGGGAGCACGTGCTTGTCGAAAATGAAGTGTCAGCACCACTTTTCCTCGTTCGAATGCCACCGGTCGTCCCGTGTCATCTCTTATATCCACCGTGATCGTGTTGATGTCAGTTTGTCGTACGGGCAAGTAGAGCATGTGGGTGAAACTGTGGGTGACTTGACCTCCATACTTCTTTTTAATGGGGACCACCCGTAACAGAGGTGTGTTGATATCGCCCACGATGTGGTTGTCCACCACGTCCGAGTAGACGTAGAGTCCGTACATACCCGACTTCATATCCATCGGCATCTCGCCATGGTGTTGGGTGGGACCAGCGAACGTCTGTAGATCGAAACCCAGCATTTGCTGTAGTGTAGGACTGAGTTTCACATTCACGGTATCGGTGACGGTAAGCTGTGCCTTGTCGTTGTGTACGTTGACATCGAAGAACACGTTTTTCTTGAAGCGCAAGGCTATCAGGCGTGTTGCACTATCCGTCACCCCCCGTAGCGCCTTATCATGCATCAGCCTTGACAGCCCACCGATGAACTCCTTGGGAGTATCGTATTGGCCTTCGGGCAGGGTGAGTCGGGTGTTTTTGCCTTCGTAGGTCACCTCGTACCACACTTCATTGGCTCGCACGTTGTACCACGAGTAAGGGTATTGGATATCCACGAGGGCACATTCCCACCGTCCAGGTAAATGTAACGGTTGCGGTAACTGGGTGACGTACTTGGCCACGGTGTTGTCAGGAAACACATCCAGCGAACTGTTACTGGGTAGGGTCAGGTAAAACATGGCGACTGAGCTGTCCTGCTGCTGCTGTTGGTTTTAATAGGTCTTCCAGGCCTTGGGCGGTTGTGTCCGGCGTCGTGTTCGTCGCGTTGACTTGCTACGTGTCACGGCTCTGGAGATGTGGGGTGTCCTGATCGAGGGTGGTTTTTTAAAGGTCTGAAAAGAAGGTGCCCGTTGTGATGGTGGTGGAGTTTTGGGGGGTGACTCCGGTTCCCAGTCGGCTTCCCAAGAAGGTTGTGGTGAGAGTCGTGGTGCACGACTCGGCGATTGCTGGGTTTGCTGCATAAAGGCCCAGCGGTGGGGGTTCCCCACCAATTCCTGTGGTACATGCATGTCTTTCAAGCCTTGAGCGAAGACCTCCCATCCTCGAGGATCCGTGTGCGATCTGACGCATCAGATCATTCACTAAATCCGTCATGTGGGTGCCGGGGACCACCTGATTCTGTACCAGGAGTTCGCCTTTATCATTCCAAGTCATGTTAGGATTCTGTTTCATCCGTTGTAATACCAGGCCAGCTTGTTTCTTGAACGAGGCAGGTACACTCTTCAGCACTTCGTCTTCCACCCACTGTGGGGCTGTGGGGGCTACCTCACCCGGCTGTTGGAGCGGTGCTGAGGTCAGCGGTCTGTCACGTGGTGGTGGTGGTGGTGGTGGTGGTGGTGCTGTTGCTGGGGGAGACAGGGTTTTGTATTGGTCCATGAACGTCATGTACCGTTGAAGCGTCTCATTGTACCGTTGTACTTTCTCACTGTCGCTTAACCCCGGTCTCTGTAAGATCTGTTGCATCTCTCCATCGAGGCTGTTTATGGTCTTCACCGTAGGTGGGACAGGGTAGGGTGATTGGAGGTTTTGCAGGAACCGTGGTTCGACGAGGACCATTTTTTTCGTGTGGTTCATTGTCGGCCGAAGAGTCCACCCAATACTGGACCCAACACGGAAGCGGCCAACGGTGCTAAGATGGCCCCGAGAAAGCCGCCTTTCTGTAACACCTTTTTCTTTTGTGTTTGAGGGACCCGCTTGTGGACTAGGGTTCGGAGACCTGTCTTATGCTTGGCCAACTTGGTCTTCTGAGCCGGAGTCAGTGGTACGTTGCCTTTTAACAGGTTGTACCCGATCTCGCACAGACAGCGTACAAGGTCAGGGTCCGCACCGCGTACAATGGTTCGGACTAACTCGGGTGGGGCCGTCTTCAATACACGGAGCATGGGAGCGTGCTTCCGTACTCGCGCAGACATCCTGTACAACTAATGCTAGAACCCACAACTCTGCCCTTTTTATCCACCTCACAGACAAAGTCAACCCTGCTGTGGTATTCATTCTTTTTATTATTCCCCATCATCAAACACACAGACCCCAGCTGGAGGCGCCACTGTGGATGTGTTTACATTATTTTTGCATGTACACGTGGTGGGTCTCTCCGGGAAAGATGCCGGTCCGTAGTCGAAGGTGGTCGGGGGTGGCTTGCTTGAGGTCGAACAGCATATACCCGTGCTGAGGGGTTGTGGCATCTTTGAAGGCTTCCAACGCAAACGGTGTGCGGCCGGGATACATCTGTCTCGCCAGGTGCAGCAGTTGAGTGGTATCTCTCGGGTTTTTGAAGACCACCAGGTAGTGGGCATTTAAGCTGATATTCCGATGTTCTTTGTTTTTACTGAACAGATTCTGCACAATGTAGATGATGCTGAGCCGTCGATGATGGCTGCCTTTGGTAAAGAGTTGGGTGACCCGTGCATCCGTCTCCGCCATGAGATCATCCAGAACCACCAAGGTGTCGGGTTCCAAATCGGCCAGGTTGGGTAGGCCTTCCACGAACGTGATGTGGGGCATTGCTGCATACGCTTCCTGCCATTCTCCGTAACACCACACGACTCGGGCAATGGGTGGAGTGATCATGCTGTCGGCGTGTTGAAGGAGCTTCCTGACGAAGTGCGTTTTGCCGGAGCCCGTCGGTCCTGCGATGACGCAAGTGAAAGGATGCTGCCACCGAGGGTCCATAGTTTATTTTTTTATTTGGTGATTTGCGCTCGCCGATTAGAAGCCCACCCGCGTTGTTGGGGATCCCACCGGGGATCGTAGTCGAATGGATACCGTTGTGGTGGTAAACCTGGTGATTCACGGGGATCCACTGCAAATATGTTGAGCAGCGTGGTGGTGGTCGTACTAGGTGTGGGTGATGATGATGAGGTGGAAGCGCTTCTCAGGGAGGACGGCGGTGGAGGACGTGGTGGCGTGGTTGGAGGAGTACGGGACGTCGTGGTCGTGGATGGCTGGATGGAGCGGGTCAAGGGTAACGGGGTGGTGGCTGGAGTAGACGGTGGTGTGGGTGTCTGGGTTGATACGTGGCGCACCCTTGACGTCTTGGCTGGCGTAGGCAGCGTCGTGGTCGTCGTGGTCGTGGTGGATGACGGAGAACGCAGGGTGTTCAAACAGGATAACACGGTCGTCAAATCGTAGAACACGCCTGTAAATAACGTACCCACAAGCACTATTACACACACTAGAGTACCCACTTGTGCTTTTCGAGTTCGTAATAGTAAGGGTAGACGTGTCCTATCCATGGTACAATCCTACACTGAAGGCGGGTGGTGCTCGGGGTTAGAATTTATAGACGTTTCATGTCACGGCCGGACACCCAGGAATTAAACGAACGAGGCCATCCTTGCCATTTGACGAGATGATAGGGAATGCCACGGCGACGTTCCGTTTTCAAAATCTTTTCCACCGTGTAATAGTCTTTGGGTGTTTTCACTATGGGTTGTAATTCTGCCTCGTAAAACGTGCCTTGCAGTCTCTCTCCTTGTAGATCTTCCAGTTGATAGACGTGTGGCTGTCGAGGTTTATGGCGAACGATGACAAAGTGCTCGTCACTCCAGTTGGGCAAATAACTTTTCTCAAATTGACCTTTCACTTTACTGATCCGTACCACATCGCCACGTTTGTACCGGGGTGCCGTGAGTGGTGGTGAACTGGATGAGTACAGCGTAGCACGCACTTGATGTTCGTTGCGTTCTGTCACAGCACGGGGCGCTCGCTGGATACTGCGATGATAGGCGCGATTGTAGCCTTGCACCAGTTGAGGGAGTACATCGATGTAGCGTCGAGTGTTTTGGGCGGTAAAATACTTGTACATGCGGCCTTTGAATGTCCTGTTGAAACGTTCCACCACAGAAGCTTTCGTCTCGTTGTACGTATGAAAGAAAAATACCTTCTGTTTCTTGAGAAAGGCTTGGAACGGTCTGTTGAGGAATTCCGTGCCTTCCTCGGTTTGTAAATACAAAGGTTTGCGCCCGGTCTTGAAGATGTCTTTGAACGCCGCTATGAGATTTGCCCCCGTTTTCGTCCGGATGGGTACCACCCACGCATACTTGGATAGAATATCGATACAGGTCAATATATACCGATTCTCATCGTTGTGAGGTGCAAAGCGACTCATGTCCACTAAATCCGCTTGCCACTGGGCATCTATTCCGCCCACGATCACCCGGTTACGGGGAAAATGACGTCGGGCTGCTCGGTGCAAACTATAGGTGTCTTGAGTTTTTAACCAGTCTCGAACTTGAGTTCGACTGATGCCTTGAGAATGGGCAGCTCGAGAGAGAGCCGACAATGCACTATAGGCTGCCGGACTGTCGGGACTGTAGTATAAGTTATCCAACACCTTCTCCCAGCGCTTCATGGTGACAAAATGATGATGGACCCTGGCTCTATCGTTTATTTATAACGGGTATATCTTGGGCCGGAGTTTCTTTCTGATTTTCTTCGTGGACTTCCACAGTGGCCATGGTCAATGACCAGTCCAACTCGTCTGATGACCGCTTGATAAGCACTTCATCCACATCCACCACGGCATCTTCCAATGCAGACCATAGATCAGGGTGAAGGGTAAAATGCACTGTACCTCCATCTAGCCGAGCCAATTGAGCAAAGAAAGGGCCGTGTCGGATGTACACATCGTGACACAAGTGGATGAGGTCGCCGTCCAGTTCACCAGACAACACCCGTTTGAATTTGGTCCAGCCCTCCCGGGACAGACGAATGTGGGCCGGGCACGGTTGTGTAGGGTCCGTGTCTCCCACCACCTCCTCCATGATATCGACCTTATCCGCATACACGTGCAGGAAAACCTCGGGGGTCAAGCTGAAATACGCCAGTACTATATGCTCCGTCATGGTCAGTACGTGAATGGTACCAGATTTCACTGTCTCTCGTATTTATAGGGAGAACCCCGTGAGATCAAAGGATCAGGTGGTCATGTCATTGGGCTGACTGAGTCTAGCGGGGTAATCAATGGCATCGTCGTCGGGTTCATGTAGTTGTTCATGGGGTTCAGCCAGGGCGTCCTCCATAGCACGAGCCCATGCCAATTGGTCGGGTGATCGGTCGTCCGGTGTAAACAACTGGTCCACAATAGGCACTACTTTCTCCAAGGCTGACCACACAGAGGGGCTTAGGAGGATACTTCGCGTAGGCTCTTGGTAGCGGCCCAGGCGTATGTGGACGGGCGGGTCGGAATATACGTAGATGGCATTGTCCAGGTGGATGAGGTCTCCGTCCAACTCACCGCTCAACACACGTTTAAATTTAGTCCAGCCATCACGCTGTAGCGTCACCGTATTCGATAGCATCTCAGCGGGCGCCCAGTAAATAGCTTCATCGTCTTTCACGAGGATGACTTTATCTTGATAGACGTATAACCCCACACTGGGTGTAAGAGGCAGGATGGCTCGTAGTGACATGCTTGCTCTAAATGTCGAAGGGAGAATGACACACACTCTGTCTCATCCCTCGTATTTATAGTGTCAATACCACAGCGCCAGGGTGAATAGGGCACAGACTAGTATGAGGCCAACCAGTCGGCGCTGGTTCCGGCGTGAGCGCTCCTGGTCCATAGCGCGAGCATCAAGGATGGCTGTCATAGTCCAGTAGTGGTGAGTGATGGCACGCCTCTCCATCGAGTGCACTCTGTGGAGGACCGCTTCTGTGAACTCGTTCAGGATCTGGCGTCGTCCCTCGTTGTCGTCGCCATCTGCAAACATGGACCGGACCACTGCTCGGTAACCCGTGAATGAATTCACCACGGTGGCATACTGTAAAATGCGAGTCGCATGGGGCTGGATCTCCGCCATGGCTCTGTAGAAATGAAGGTGTGGGATCCAGAGGGACATGTTTTATAGACCAGATGTAGCTCTACGGGTGTAGTCCGTGATACGTACTATTCTGATGGGTTAGTCCAAAAAAAGGAGCAACAACAACAACAACAACAACACAGATTACAGATCAATCCTTTTATTATGCGTGAACAACATAGAAATGCATGTACTGACCTGTCTGTGGGAGGTTTCCCACAATGGCGTTCACCTTCGCGTCTTTTCGTGTACGTCCGTGTCTTTTCGTTAAAGTCCGTGTATCTTCGGTAAAGTCCGTAGGCATTGGGCAAGGAAGCTTTTCCCGAGACCGAATCACCGCCAGACATGACTGCATCACCGCGGATGAATACATTCTTGCACTCACTCACACCACAGGTCGAGTGAGGTATCAAAGTGAAGCTTAGGTGAAGGAGCATCTAATGGACTGGGTGTGGGTTGACATATCGATAAAAAATGGATATGACCTTGAACTGATCACGTGACCTCCCCGTGATGACAAATACCCAGAACCAAGTCAGTACATGCATCCCATAGTCCCAGGTCACGCCCGATTCACGCAGACCGGAAGTGACGTCATACACCTGCGCACAACCGTGATGGAAAAACCCCAGAACCAAGTCAGTACATGCATTCCATACAGGCAGAATGCAGGCAGGCAGACAGGAAGGCAGGCAGGCAGGGAGGCAGGCAGGCAGGTCAGGTCAGGTAAGTCAGATTGCAATGAATACACCCCTTTCCCTAAAAATCGACTCCTCTTATACGTTTTTCTACAATCCGCCATCTTGTACCCAGCACCCACCACCCACACATTGCCGCCATCTTGTACCCAGCACCCACCACCCACACATTGCCGTACCCACACAGGCCGCCATTTTGAACCCACCTCCCACCACACGACACAAAAACTGGCCGCCATCTTGTACCCACCTCCCACCACACGACACAAAAACTGGCCGCCATCTTGTACCCACCTCCCACCACCTCCCACCACACGATTACACGACACAAAAACTGGCCGCCATCTTGTACCCACCTCCCACCACACACGATACAAAAACTGGCCGCCATCTTGTACCCACCTCCCACCACACACGACACAAAAACTGGCCGCCATCTTGTACCCACCTCCCACCACACACGACACAAAAACTGGCCGCCATCTTGTACCCACCTCCCACAACACACACACACGCATGCGCACACCACCCATTGTGACGTCACAAAAGGTTCTGCGCATGCGCAGTGAGGCGCTAAAACGCGAATTTGCTTGCTGTATACTACTGTGGTTTGTCAGGTACACAGTTGGGGTTTCAATATGTATATGTACTGACACGAACGTATAGTTTGTTATAAGTTCTCTATATACTACTGTTATATACGGAAACGTCTAGGGGCCACGATGAAGAAAAAAATTCTAAACCGGTATCTCGTAATTACGCGTTAGCTGTAGGCCTGTTTTGTATGTTAATCCAGAGAGTCGAATGGAGTCCAGCATAAGGTGTGATATTTTTCAATATCGATGCGTGCTTATGGGAAGCAAAAGTGAAAATAGAACGTTGAATCTACATACATTATTTTCAGATTTATTTCCGGGAAACGCGTAGGCGGCCCCTGGGCCATCGCATGTTGGTTTGACAGGATTCGCTTATTTAAGCTTTCTGTAAATCAGTCATATAGTTACGCGGGCTTACGCGTATTGGTTTCTAATGTTCCATGACGTAAAGGTCATCGTTTTGTATGTATTAAATATAACTAGAAAGTCAAATGGATTCAGGCACGAGGTATGTTTTTTTTATTATTCAATATCGATGTATGCTTATAAATGCGAAACAAACGTGAAAATAGAAACATAAATCTGCATACATTATGTTCATATTTATATCCGGGAAAACGGTTAGAACGCATCTCCGGCGATCTAAGACGTACCCCAGAACTTCCGGGGCCTAGGCGGCCCCCGGACCCGCGCCTGTTGTGCTGTGATAGTCGACACCCCTATCAACTTTCGCTAGATCCGCCCTTGGAAATTGAAAACATTCGCACCCCCCCTTTTGAAATCCTAGTGACGCCCCTGTGGTGTGTCTTAACTGTTTTGCAACTTGTACTCATTTTCCTCCTTTGGAGCTCCCATTTGCAGATAAAAGTTACTTCCCCTTGATCTACGAGGTGGCGCTGTCCGCACATGCGTACTCGAGCTCGTTCTCTTTTTCCCTCTGCAACACGAGACATGTTGTGACAAGGTCGCAGTGTGAGGGGAGGTCGAGATTGGCACATTTATGTGATAGCCGGTTTGATTTGATAAAAAATATTGAACATTGTTCACAAATGTCTTATATTTGTGGCTCAAATCTACACCTGCTATCACTGATACCAGACTCCCAACAGTGGTGGTTGGGACGCCGAACTTGTAGTTCCCGGCTCGAGATGCAGCGTAAGCCACCTGTGATGATCTAGATCTGGTAACCTGAAAATACTCTTAGAGATTTCCCCTGTCGTGAGAGAAGCGTAGGGATGTCAAAGAGCAACCAATAAGACGGCGAAGAAGGGGGGTATGTAAATACCGAACCCAGGCCGACTACTGGGGAACCAGTAGATCATGTTGTTGTAGCCGTCTTGACCGCTCTGTGAAATCCCTCCGCCTCCGGCATGACTGTTAGTGATACTTACCTCAGGCTTGGGACTTGCTTGCTTGCTGGACTTGACTGTGGCGTGGTTCGCCCCCCCCCCTCCCCCTTTTTACGAGAGGGCTAGTGGACTATGCGCTGGGCTGCTACTACAGGTCCTAGTGATACCCTGTCAGTCTGGACCTGATGTCTCGTAAATAGAAGCTGGTAAAAGTCGAGTTGGCTGTGCCTGCGCAGGACTGGACTATTCCATCTGACGATAGGTTCCTTCACAGGTGCCAGGAAATCGTGCGAAGATACTGATGCTAGTAGAAAAGGGGCATCCATTGCAAGTTGATACGCCTCGTGAATCATCTTCAGCCAGTGTGCTATCATATACTTGGTAACATCGGATGTCACCGTCCAGTATAGTGATAGACATAATAGGCGTCTGAATCCCCTTGCTGGATCTGTGCAAAGTAGATAATGGCGGATGGCTCTACTGGATAGAGAATGAGCTCATCTTCCAATCCGTTGGTGAAGTCCGAAAGTGCCGCAATCGAGTATAGGTGTTGTTCACAAAGGCCAAAACGAGTAGGCTCATTCCTTGTATGAATTCTGGGAACAGGCGGAAGAATGTTCTGGACCAATCCTTCGCTCCGGTGTGGGGCTTTCTCTCCAAAGTGTGTCGTTCAGATATCCCTGTTCCTTAAAGGTGAAGACCGTAAGGAAGGCTGTAAGATAGTGTTTTCACTGGACTTGACTAGAAAGTTCGAGTGAAAACCTAAATAACGCTCTCAGGACGACCGCAAAGGTTCCACCTGTTTGAGTTCGTCGAGGTTGTAGTGCGATAGCGCGGAGTAGTGCAGAAATGCTGCCGGTCTGGCGGATGTCACCTTGGCTAGGGTTGATCTGTATCTTTCGGTGGCTCTAGCTGATGTTCACATTCTTTCCAGATGTAGATGGAGTAGAAATCTGTTACTACCGAAGTAGAGGCAGCAACGGGATGGATTCCTCGAGACCGGCACTTGAAATAAGACCACTTCGACTGGTACAGTTGAGGTGTGGAAGATCGGTTAGCTGATACCGTAGTTTCCGCAACTGTTCTAGATGAAAGCTATTTCTGTGAGGTAATCTCGCTGAACTGCGATGCAGCCACAGTGGTACGATGAGAATTATGACGCAGTCATGCTGTGTGATCTTTGGAGGAACTTCCTGTATCATGGCGATTGGCAGGAAGGCATAGGCCAGGGAGTTGTCCCACTTGATCAATGAGGCGTCGATGGCCAGGATTTGCAGATCTATGATGAAGCTGACGAAGAGTTGTAGTTCTGCCTTGGCTCTTGTCGCAAACACGTCTCTCAAAGGTTATCCCCAACGATGGAAATCTATTGGAATACCTCTTTGTGGGGCACCTCTTCGTCTGGATGATCTTGTCTGGACGGGATAAGTTATCTTCGATGATGGGACAGACTGTCCGCTGTCCGTCATCCTGGTGTGTGGCGGCCCGTCTTTGGCATTGTGGGTTGTGTCCAGTGGAGTAAGGTCCTGGTTTCCTGGAATTCTAGCCACGATCCGGACTCCCCGCCCCCTCTTTGCTTGTGTGAAAGATGACTGTCGAGTTGTCGAAGCTCACGAGACCATCTCTGGAATTGAGTGTTCCGGTGTCCATGAGTGGAACCCTTCGTGTGGACGGCAGTGTCCCAGTGTCCAAGCGTGGGACCCGTCGTGTGGACAGGCCAACGGAACTGATGAGTTGATGGCTTGCTCCAGAGGTACGGCTGACGGAGGGACTGTAGTGGCTGTATCTGTAAACGACCACATTGCGTGATATCTTGCACTGATGTCAGCAGCCCCAGTAAATTCTTGCAAATGCACCAAAGTTTGCAAGCTACCTGATTGTCAATGCCTGGCAAATGGCCTGAAATGCACGGTCACATGTAAGTTACAGACCTGTGACAACATGGCTGATGAGGACTTCCAACAAGATCAGGATGATGATACGTCTGACGATGACGATTGTGATGACAACCAAGATTAGTTGTACAGTGAACTACAATGACTGGTGCGAACTGTTCATTTTGTAGCTACTTGATGAAGACGAAAGATTCATTGCAGAACTGCTTGTTTCCCTCTTAATTATATCATGCTCGATTTGGAGGATACCAAACATGTGTAGGGTGGTATGCGGGGAAGGTGGTTGGGGGGAGGGAGGTTGAAGGGATTTTATTCTGCCAAATATTCAGTGAGTACACATGATGTTACTATCTAAACTATATATTTCGGTCGAGCTCTACCAAATAATGTCAAGAAATCCAAGATGGCCCTCATGATGGAATCACGATGGCATCACGATCTTGGAAGGTAATTATGGTCTTTAATTTGGTTTTTATTTTCATATTTCTTCCTAAAGAACTGCAAAAACTAATAAAAATGATAGATACTATTCAGCTTTGGCAAAATAAATTACTTTCGTGAGCTTTCAGCCAAAATAACTTAAGCAAAAGATGGACAAATGTGATTTTCTAGGGACACCATGCGGCCGCCATTTTGAATTTTCCCATGAACATTTGCGCCTAGAATACTGCAATTAGGCTACACATGGCCTAAATTATTCAGTCAGGCATAAACTATTCAGTCAGGAAGTTTCAGCTTGTTAGCTGTCTTCTATACCGAAATAGCTTGGAAACTTAAAAAGTGCCCATGATTTCCCGCCTTGGTCAGGTAGGGTTACCGTTCATTGGTTGCCATATTATTCAGACTATGTTGCCACACCATACAGCACATGATCTGCTTCACTATATTAGATCAGCCATTGTGTAAAATTGGACAAGAATTGAACAGAAAGAAAGACCTGTAGCTTGACCAAGAGATCATTTTTGGATCCTCATGGCTTTTCGTAGCTTTTGGGACGCCATCTTGGATTGACCCACTTTTTGATACTTAGCTACCGCTCTGACATGGCCAGCAGGGTTTTTTGTCACCTAACATCATGAAACTTTGCCGCTCAAGATGGTACCAATAAGTCAAATTTCTGGTCTTAGCTCATGGACTAAATGGGCATGCTTAACACCGAACACTGCAGCCTGAGTGCCCCATATTTTGTAAAAAAAATCCATGGGTTCAGTATGTGTTTCCAAATTTTGGACGAGTTTGGCGGAAGATTGTTATACACTCCTGTTATGTGCAGATGGCGCTACGTTCGACTCATATCCATCGCATGTGTGATTCTCTTGTGTGGCTGCCATTTGTTTGTACCGATGTTATGATGACCTACACGGCTTGTTCGGAAAAGGATGGACGGATCGTCTTCTTGTACAGTGATGCAGGCTAGGGCTATACAGCGTAGCCCATAATGCAGGATGTATGTCTAACTTCCGAAGAATGCAACACACTTTGATGACGCCGCGAAATAAAACATGTTGAGATTTGCTGTCCCCGAAATTGATGACGTCACGGGAAATCCCCAGACAAGCGCCTACTTGTGCGGTCAAGCAAATATCATCACCTTAGAAGTGAATCAGCGAAATCACGGTATGGTTGATCTATAAGGTGAAAGGTCACCCAACGTTATGGTAACGTGTGCTGCTTGCTCAGAAATGATGGACGGACCCTCCACCTGGAAGTCTACCTTCTGGGAGAAGTATTGTTCCATCAGGTCAGGTCATACTGGCATTGGCCTAATTAAGCGCATGTTCATGGTCTTTAAAGGCATTCGGACATGTTTTTACCAATCTCGAGGGTTACAGGTCACCTAAGTAGGTCAAGTTATCAGCAAAAGTAGGTCAGCTCAGAACTTGCTGGTAACAGTCCCCTAATGCACGATCTTGTCAAAAATCAATGTTCCGATGTCAACGGTTTTCCTTGTTTTGCCGGAGAACGGATTCCGATGGACTCACTCACTGACTCATTCATTACTGGATCAATCGCAAATGAGAGCCCACCTCGTAGAAACATGATTCACACGAGAAATCTAGAATGAATTACCCTCATCTTTGAATATTGTAGGAATCAATATTTTATATCAAGATGTAACAGTTCTATGCGCTATGGCAAAAACGATTTAATTGAAAATATCGAATATACTAATTCCGAGCGTCTGGTCCGTTATTCACTATTCAGTCGCTGTTCATTAGAGAGTCTCCACACCCATAACCCAAATACCTATTTCATATAACAGCGTTAGCAAGCAATCTAAATCATAGTATACATATACTTAGGCTAATTGCCGAGGACCGCGCCTCTTGGCTAACATTCCTTCATGATTCTTTGGGCCTAAACCTATGTTATAATACGGTTAGATATAGAGTCAGAAATATCTCTTCCTTTCTGGATTGATCACTTACGAAAAAGTTTAATAGGGCCTGATCTGTTACAAGACTGGATGTATTATCTGTTAGAGAGAATAATGTTATATAACTGCCTGGAATTTGCTATTTTTCCAGTTGAAATCGTATGATTATATTGTATATTATTGTTGTATTATTGACATTAGTTTATACGATTGGACAGTAATCTTGTCGAATTTGTTCTCTGGTTATCCCAGCGTTCAGCCGATGCCGTATGACGGACCAGGTGGGACGTACCGTGCTGCATCTGCAGATGGTAGCAGACCAGGCGTTTTTCACGTTAACCTATATGAGCCGAAGAAAATGTAAGTTTATTTCTCGATGCATCATTGTCCACTCTACTGCCTTCCTTCTCGTTACCGGTGCACAGGAAAGACTGTCCATTGAGAAAACTGTCCGAGTTCTATCTAATATCCCAGCTAAGGCATTTATCCCTAATTTACAACTGGAGTAAGACATATTCTTAAAATGAAAATCCGAAAGGGAACATTGTTATTATTTCCTGGGACAAGAGGGAATGCGAATATGAAGGCTGCTACTAACATGTATTGTACGTATCAGAATGATTGTCGGGTTTAATTTCTTTCCAACTTTCTCTGTTAGACAACGGTGCTCTGGACTTCCTACAATCGTAACTTCAATCGTAAAAATCTGCATATTAATCATTTCCATCCATTCTTATCGTTCCACCAATCAGTGACATGAGTGCAATTGCAAAATATTATTTCAACATTAAATTAACGGAGTTTATGTATATGCCACGGGGGAGGGGGGGGTTGTGGAAGACCGTAACCCTATTCGGGACTTGTTCTAGCTAGAGGCCATTTCAATCCCCTAAATATTTTATTTACCCCTTGGGCTAGGGATGAGGGGGGGGGGGGGGATATTTGGCTTCATGTCATACTCAAGGCTGTTTCACTCATATGGTGACAGTCAGTTTGGCTGGTGCAGGAAGCCGGAGTACCTGGAGTGAACCGCAGGTGATTGATATTAATCACAACCAATCTCACATTCAAAATAACATGCTTTATCAGAACCAGCTGAACACAATATTGAGTGGCCGCGACTTTATTCAGTTTTCGGTTTCCATGTGAGACAAAATACCACAAGGCTTTAAATGGTAACATTGTAGCAACCAAAGCCATAAGCTATTAAATATATACCATGTATACCCTGGAACATACCTCTGCACCACCAAGCTCCCATGGTTACATGAATGCTTGTACAGAGATATATACCCTTGAGTAAATCTCTACCACAAAACGTAAACAATCCAAGAAGCCCGTCAAATGACGTCACTTTGACGTCATTTAATAACAAGGCATTTTGAGGACAATTTTTCGGTCAGATTTTTCAAATTTTGTTTTATTCATGCGTTTTCTTCGGAAAAAAACTGCATGATAAATTACCAGATAATAATCTCGTGTGAAACAAAGTGCCTTTTACCCACTTTCCCTCGCATAAAGGCCGGACTTTTGAACAAAAATGACAATAACAAAATTGGTAACCCACATGGTCATCTTTTTGAAGTTGGCCAAGATCCCCTACCCAGGGGGTTATGCAAATAGATTTAAAATGAACCTAATGTGATAAACCACAAAGTCACAGAGTGTCAGTTCTCAAGTTCCTGTCGTTCCGGAGATAGGGTTGAAAGTTTGGTAGGGGACCATAATCTCTCCAGACCTTGTAAGGTGAACTTCTCAGCGTAGCTTAGTGCCGGTGTGGAGGCTACGATTGCCATGTGACTTAAAGTACTCGTCCCCTATCATCGAACCCAGCTAGGGCTAAGTGCCCGTCTTTTGCTGCAAAAGAAATCAAAGATATGAGAATGGACAATAATCCCCAGGACATTCTTGGCTTTGCCATAACATTCAGATGTTAATGGACGTTGCGTGAATTCCGCAGAAGGTAATGGTTAGTCTATCAACTACCCTGGTCGTGGATGGTGGACCTACCTTTTGAGAGCGCGCCCCGGAATTGGCGTCGCATTTTTCCACTGTGGGTTGACACATTTATCTTTTCAACTGCGGCAGCCAGGACTATGAGAGGGTCGTGTTGTTGTTCTTCTTGTTCTTATTGTTGTGACTTTTTGAGAGACGCATGCACTGAGCTAGTGTGATATATGCCACACTGTTCAACCTCTGATTTTACATGCCTTGTCATCAGGAACTCCAGAATTCATTTGCAACTTCCCTGAGGTTGTCGGAGGAATGCATTATTGCTTCTTTGATTTTCGTTCAGACAATCCCGTCAATTCATCTTACGACACCACATAGGAAATTCTTCTAACCTATACTGTTCAATCGCTTTTACGCTGACCGTCGACAAACCAGCCACTGTTTTCAGCGATAGCCAGTTTCACTCAAGATCTTTGAATTGTTTGTATATGAAGGATGATCCTTGTCACAAAGAAACAACAAAAAGGTACAACATGCACATACTGATGTAAGGACGGTAGTCTCATCAACATCGAAACAAGAGCAGCCAACTGAACCAAAATAACTACAGCCTAGACTCCATATAGAGTGCCTCGCTATAGCCACGATTCTGATTAAAGGCGCACATAAACAATGCAGCAAAAGTAAGTTACCTAAAGCGGCGGTGTATTCCATGATATTCGCCAGATAGCAATGAAATGTTGAACACGCTATCCCAGTAATCGAGCCGACACGGTGTATCAAGGATTATCCTGTAGGTGCAGGTTTGCTCTATGAGCATGCGCAAACTGGAACCCGGTCGGATTTTGAAAATTACACAAACAGATTCAAACACGTTTTTCAATGGCAAATGTTCATTTCATCAAACATTGAACACGTTCACTGGGTGTCTTGATGGTCAGTAATCGTTAAAATCGCGTGTAACCACCACGGTACTGCATCACTTTCCGTCAACGATCTATTATCGTGTTGATGAGGCGTGTAATCCGATTTTGCGAGATGGCTAAACACTTCTCCTGAAGCAGTCGTCTCACATCACTACGATCTGACTCTATCCCAACTCGATGACAGATCGCTTGCTTCAACTGATCCCACAGATGTTCGACGTGGTTGAGATCCAGAGAACTGGCTGGCCACTGTGTCCGCTCAATTCTTTCAGTTTGGATGAAGTCATTTACAACCCTTGCCCGATGTGGGCGAGCATTGTCGTCCATGAAGACAAATCAATCACCGACGGCGCCTGCGTAGGGCAAAACCTGTGGACAGAGAACTTCAGCAACTTAGCGATTGGCTTTCAAGTTTCCCTTAATAGGCACCAGATCGGTTTTGCCTGTGGTACTAATGCCTGCCCACGTAAATACACTGCCACCACCATGGGCCGTTACGGACTCCACACAGCACTCTGCATGTACTTCACCACGCCGACGCCACACACGCCTCCTACTGTCAACACAAGGCAGACACTTGTTTCGTCGTTGAAAAGAGTCCATCGAACATGATTTGTTGCCCACCACAGACGCGTTATCTTATGACGGCGAAGCAACATGGCTTTATTCACCATGCACCTAGCACGTAATCCGACGGCTTTTACGCGTTTTCTAATTGTTTGGACACTCAACCTTCTAGTCCCGGCATCAGCATATGTTCGAATCTGATCTCGGACTTCTGGTGCTGGAATTCAGAATGGGGATTAACTGAATTGAGGAACGAGTTGAATCCGCGCCTCATTCGACAATGATTTAGCAATGTCACCGCGTATTTATCATACAGATTACAGGTATGAGATTTTTCAGAGGAAACATTAATTTTGGCGTTTCTGTTCCAAAAGCCAGTGGGGCGTTTTCACTTTTTTTGTTGTTGACATTTTCAGTCTTTTTTGAGACAGCGATCGCGCGGCATGCAAAGAATGATCTTGCTACTAAGAAAGTGATTGATCGACGAAAATTGTATTCGAATTTTTGTGGAACACGCTGACCCTCATGCTTGATGACCTGTTCTTGAGTGCCACGTTTGCGATTCGCCGACCTTGTCGTTGCGTCCCAATAAGCCCTGGCCAGATAGTGTTAAATCATGAAATCACACCGATAGGGTCATAGGGATTCATATTGTGCAATGACAAGAGGGATCAACTTCCCCTGTAATTATTTACTTTTACCAATGTGCAATCGCATTGTACAGTGGTAAAAAAGGATCAACCTGTAATTCACTTGTCATGTACAATGGTGACAAATAGAGTCATCCTCAGTTATATTAGCTAGGTATAATGCATATTAGCAGATGAGTCAACCTCTGTAATCGTAGTCACTTAAAATATGCCATGCCAGAAATGTACCTGAAATGACAGGGAAATAACTCGCACAACCTTCCCGATAAGTTGAATTAACTTAATTTCTATCAAATTCAGTCACCCCCTTGGTTTTGAAATTAGTCTCCTAGAGAGCGACTTTCAGATCATGAAGCACCGAATTAGCCATGCATGAGTGACAAATCATATAGTGTACAAAAAGTGAAGAAACAACCTTTCTTGGAATTTATCCAGGTATAATATGGTATTAACTGTTCCTACCGGAAGCAGGTGGTGTCCTCACCCACAAGTATAGTGGTGATTAAATTTATTAAAAATTAAAGTTGCACCGCTATGTTATCATCGCTGTCAAGTGACGTCACAATTCAATATGATAACTGCAGTCTCTGTCTCGCCCAATATCTCGTCAGTATATAACATCATATGACCAGCGTGCGATCGGCTATGTCATGTCATTTCGCGGGTTGGTCGAATATGAGGTGCCGTTAGCCGTAAAGAGTTATTTTTGTGCCAGAGAGTTACCAACCGCCATGAGATAGGTAGGAGATGAGATCTAGTCAGAGAATCGAAAGAAAACCGATAATGGCGCGTTTCGCTATTTCAATGACCAATGAACATTTGACTGTCAAAAACGCCGCCATCGTCGATTACAATTTTGAAAGCTTCGACTAGGTCGATGTGATGGATAAGAATGTCTTTGTGATTAGTGTCCCTTTTCATAACCTTTTCTCTTGCAACCGCAGACGGACACTTGTCCCCAATATAGAGTAAAATATTCTTGCTGGGTTAGAAAATAGGGTCCGGACACATCGATCTATCTCCAGGGGCGAAAGGTAATGTGTCTGATATGGTTCAGTCATATCATATATTATTACCAGGAAACCACGATAATGTATCATTGTAATAGATGAAATGAAGAAATTATTATAGACCTACTATATATACACCAGGTGGGCCATTTTATATCAATTACCGGTCTCCCCTCAAAGCCACCGCCTGTGAACTTGTATATGAGGTCGCCCTCTTTGCAAGGAGGGCGGGTCTAGGGTGGGTCTAATATTTTTTTCTAAATACATAAAGGCCTCTCATAATATTACTAGCTCCAATCATTAATTATGAAAAAATACACCTAATCCATTCTCGTTTTTATAAAGGTGCGTCTGTGTGTTCACGATAATTATAGGCACTGAATCATCTTGAGATATCAAACTACGACTTCACTTTGGAAAATAAAAATTCAGAACAAAGGATTATGATAACCGCCTTAAGATTAACCTAACTTCAGCCTGATTAGATAAAGACAGTGTAAAGCGGCAGGTATAACGTGTCCCCACCCCCTGTCACCTCGCCTCATCACCCCTCACCAATACGACGAATTATACCAATGGACAGATATAACTCCTCCCTCCGCCGCCAGTTTGTAAACGTCGCTGTTGTTGTAAATATTCAGTAGGCTATATCGTACTTCACCTCAAGTTTTCGCTCTTATTCCAAGTTGCATGAACCAATTTCACCCTAGGAAAGCTTTACTCAGCAAATGAGATGAGATCCACAACGTAACTGCATTTTTGGAACCTTCGTGCTGATTGCCGCTCATATTTGGTGATTAACAGCAGATATGGTTGATTGAACACCGGTATCGTCTGCGCGTCACCGATAATCCCGATAAGCGAAAGCTCGAACCGGCGCCACGGCCCTTGACATCAAAGACTGCCCACTCACATATGATCGGTGATTTATTAATTTGTCACCAGCAACGCAATTACATGTCGGAGACCTTGGCGATGATTTTTTTTATAAACGTCATCAGTATCATTCGTTTAAGGGGACGAGAAAACTGGTGACGATAACGAAAATCAGTGGTATGGATTAGTGTCAAAGTTGAATGCACAAAACCGCTGGTAGTGACGTTTTCTTACGTAAATTTCGGACAACAATTTCAGAGAACACCAGATTCGCACAAGTCCTACAACTATTTCCAGTGATGAAAGACGTGCATCGTGGATACAAAAACTGGAGAGTCTAATATGAGAGCGCTAACTGACATTGAACATTTTACAATCAGAAAGCGATCTTGCCGATTCTCACGCAGACTTAATATGATAATTCGAATATCCTTTTCTTTATAACGTGCATGAATTGGAGCTCATATGAGGACCACTACCTTCGCTGGTATGTCTTTCATCGTATCGCTGGCATAGCTGCAAGTTTTGACTAAGAGGTAGTCATTTCTCACTTAGTCGTTTATTTTCTTTCTAGCTATAATATGTGTTTCGTTATTGACAAACAAGAAGAGCATGACAGTCACTCCACTCAAAGTATAGTCATTGTGGTGGGAATAGAATCATCAGAATGAACCCCGCCTATATCATCAATCATTTAACCGATTTAACCAAGCCAACCTAGGTAAACCAAGATGGTAAATCAGGGGAATACCATCTAGACCCAACGCTATGAAAACTTCCTGCGAAATGTTCGCCGATATTCTGCGAGATCCCATAATAAGCCAATCACGATAATTTCTTACTTTCCTCTCTAACAATGATTGACTTTTAATTCACGGAGGTTAACATGTTCGCGCGGCATAATCTTTTGATATGTTCTACCCCTAACTAAGCCAGACCTTTTTTCGATAGTAAACTCTTTGATCTTCACGGTTTATCACACACACTGTCTGGAAATCATGCCAAATTTGGATAGTGTTTCCCGATAATGTTTATATAGTAGTCCACATACTACCGTGTGTAATTACTGTGGGCGCGATTTTGAAATTGTTACAACAAGCTAGCCACCTGATGGGCTAACAAATGTAGTTTCATTATGTACGACAGCATATGCCATAGTTTTAGGTTGAGTCAAGGTATGAATTCAATGAAGGCACGAACCATGTTTTCCGAAGGTACAAACCAGAATTCCTCGTACATTTGGAATGTTTTTTGTATTCCCCAAGGAACACGTTCGACATGATGTCATTAACTCTTCATGAGACCGTCCCAGGACATCACATGCAGGTCTGTAATATCCTTTTATACGCCGTTATTTCATACATATGGGGTACATGTATATTGATCTCCGTCATTCGTCCTAGCTCATGTTCACCATTTCCCATCTTATTAGCCTCGCTATAACGTTTCCATTCAATCCCATATTAATTTTTTTTTCGTCAACAGCGATTCCAAAGCGCTCGTGAAGCGTTTCCCTGGGTCATCATTCTAAGGAACTATTCCCGTCCATTTATCGCGTAATTAACACGTCTGTAAACAGGTTAGGACGATCCCGCTCTCTAAAATGGAGGTAAAAAAGGTCGTTTTTGCTCAATAACTTTTGATTCCTAATTAACCAATGCTTCAAAATTTGAGGCGCATTAATTTATCTATTTTTCATGTCCCGAAACTAATTTGCCATTCGAGGAATCAGCCAATGTTGTTTAACACTATCTGGCCTGGTCTATTTGGGGTGTACCGCAGACGGGGGGAGGGAGGGGGGAAAGTGCCCCCCTATATGTTTGCGCTATCGCAAAGACTAGAGGAATGAAACTCACCACACTATATTTTTGGGTCAAGCTCTACAAGAATATGTAAAAAAAGGTCCAAGATGGCAGCCATGCTGACGTCACAGTAAATTTTTGGACAATTTTTCGGGTCAGAATTTTCGATTTTTTTATTTTTGTTTTTTTACTCAACAAAACTGCATGATAAATTAGTAAATAATAATCTGATATACCCACTGTTTCATTCAGAAAAGCAAAACAATTTAAGAAATTTGACAAAAATATCACTTTTCTGGTACCCCACATGGCCGTCATTTTGAATTTACCCATGATCTTCTGCTCGGAGGGGGGGGGGGGGCATGTAAATAGGCTCAAAATGACCCTAATATGATAATTTACAAAGTCACGGAGTTTCAGCTCTCAAGTTTTTCTCGTTCCGGAGATAGGAGCAAAAACTAACGGGGGGAGGGCTGAAAGTGCCCACCTCCGCCTCCCAGGCCAAGTACGGTTAAACAGCGAGACAGATGTTTGTCCTATTATTATGCAAATTAGATAGATGACAATTTATTGTTTTGACTACCATTTGATGCGGATATATATGTCTGCGTGCCCCTCAAGAAGATTCTGTCGAATTCATTATCTGAACTGATTATTTGAGCAAAAACGACCATTTTTTACCCCCATCTGAGAGAGCGGGATTGCCCTAACTTGGTAAATTCCGTTTATATGCCCCGTCCTCCTGCCAAACGTTCAACCTTATCTCCGGAACCACAGAAGCTTGAGAGCCGACAATCCGTGACTTTGCAGTTTATCATATTGGGGTCATTTTGAGTATACTTGCATAACCCCGATCATGAGTAAATTTAAAATGGCGGCCATGTGATGTACCAGAAAAGCGATGTTTTCGTCAGCTTTCTTCGAACTTCCGCTTTTCTGCGAGGAAAAGTGGGAGACGCTATTTTATGTCACATCAGATTATTATTTACATGTAGGGCCTACTACTTTATCATGCAGTGTTTGCGAAAAAAACACATAAATATAAAAAAAAATCTGATGGAAAACTCGACCAAAAATGTCTTTAGGTTTTCTCTCCCCCCCCCCTCCCTCAACCACCTGGACAGGTCCCACTCAACCTAGGCAGATAGGGTTATGGGAGCCAGGGAGCAATAATCCCACTCTTTAGCTCTCTATTCTATTGTAGCAGTTTGATTGGCAATGTTCTTTTATGTTATATGTAGGAAGTCATTATTGCAAACTCTGATTGGAGAGGTACCTGAAAATCAACTCAGCTCCTTCACTATTAACCGTCGACTTCGGGTTCTAACAGTATATTTGTGTATTCCAGGCTATTTATTCTCTCAACTCGTCGCTGCCAGACTTCAGGATGAACATTGAAGACACGAAGTATTACAAAGTGCCCTTCCACTTTCCCTTCTACACAGCATACGCAGAGGTAAAATCCTGCTCACGTAGCTATATTCTTATTTTGGGAGGGGGAGTCCGCTTCTTGGAATACAACTCACTCTTCTTTGTTTCATCCTCTTGAATTTGCTTATTTAATTTTTCAACATTTTAAAGATGTTCGCTGCTGGCAAAGCAAAGTAATTAACTTTTTGAATGATGTGGTTTATGACATTCATAATTGTGTAATATTAGGAAAAACAAAGAAAAAGTTATAAGTTCATGTGCATATTTTAGCTGTAGACACTGTAAGTGAACTGACCCATGCTTCATTTGATAACCCAGAAAACATCGGAATTGAGGCATATTCATGAAAAATCATATAAATAGTATTTAACTTATTCTTATATTCTAACTGTTTGAAGATAATGTCTATCAAAAATAATATAATGTCTATGAAAATATATGAAATTGGATGAATGTTTCTGCGCAAAATTCTCGACTAGAAGACTTTTAAGGGAAGTCTCCATCTCTTAGCCTAGACAAGGGAGGTAATCTAGTGGTAAAACAAGAAAAATCTGGAAAAAGACTACCGAAGCCCAAAACCGCACGCGGGGCAGCTTAACGGCTGATCCGATCGAAGATGAAATCTCTCAAAACATCAATATTGTTTTTCGTCCCTAATTTTGACGCTACCAAATGAGGTCAATGAGACCAACTTCAAAATTTCCACAAATTGGGTAAACAAAGAGCCAAGAAAGTTGTCTTCCCTTCCTTCACTAAGCATAGTAATATACTCGTATTATCCATCTTCACCTCTAAACGTACATTCAATATTTAGGTTTCACTTAATAGTTTGTGTGAACAGGTTAGCGCTTGATAAAACAAGATCATTTTACACATTCTTTTCATGTGTTTTCTTATCGGAATCATTGCGTTTCGTTGTTTTGTTTTAAATTTATTTTATTGCCCTTGATCAGCAATGGGATTGTGGACAAGTTATTACAACTTATGAACCACTCTCTTTAAATTGTAGACCTGCGGTGGCGTGACAATTTAAGTGTAATATACAAAAAAAACTATACATTTCAACTTTTGCCTTAGCTTGGGAACGGTATACAGTCATTTACATATTACACTGAGTAGGGAATCTGATAAAAGTAGACAGGTTGAAAGAGGAGGGCGAAGGTGGGGGTGGTATGCCATAGAATATTCTTACACGTCCGTGCATATGAAGAGTTTCAGATTCAGTCAGATTAAATATTTGACTGTCCTTGATAAATTGTTGTGCCGCTTGAAAAATTCTGACATTGCTATTATATGAGAATGTTTCGTTCCCCCAGAGGATGACCTGAATGAAAAATGGATTTGGTATGTTTTTAACCATTACATCTCTAATTTATTGGTAATAGTGACAATGAAGAAAAAAATGTTGACATCCTCTGAGAGATCTCCACAGACACAATCAGCATTATCTGCCATGTCAATTCCGACTTGAATTGACTGCAGTTATGTCTCATTTGTATATGAGTGAGTAGTAGTAGGTTTTAACGTCGTTTTCAACCTTATTTCATTCACATCACTACAGTGCCAACATGTGCCAGAACACGAGAGTGCTCACAGTTCCTATTATCCTTGACACTGATCAGCCCAGCCTGTGCCCACAGAGTAATATCTTGGTTACAGGTATTTCTTGTCTAGCGGTAGCTCTATTTCTTGCTACAATTTCAGTCCTGTTCCACAATTGCATGGCGGAAGGGATACATGATTTTTTAAAGATATTATGTCTAGTTCTAGGAATTACGTAGTGGAGATTTTGAAAATATGTGTGTTTTGAATTCTCGAAGATAATGTGGGAGTTGAATATTCATTATACTGGCCAGATATGTCAGATATTCATGAGAACCACTGATTCAAGTGCAGTGACTTTGTCCCCAGGATTTACAAACCCAGTGTCTTGGTTCCTCCAGTGTTTCCCAACTCTTCCCAACTGAAAGAATATTTCAATATGAACTTGGGTAAACTTCATCCTGTCAAGACCTTGCAACGGTGTCTGTGACTGAACTTTTGGACTTTCTCCAACACAAGCACCATGAGCACAAGGCAATGGCAATTCTGTTTGAACAGTTTAAGTGTTTCTATCATCACGCGTGTAATATACTGTTATTTTTGTAATGTCTATGTGAAATTGAAGTAAACAAACTTTCAAAATTTTGAGAATTTCCATCATGTCTTTGGTGTCGGAAAGTTTTGCAATGTTTTAATAATACCAGTGTCTTGCCATGTTATACAAATTTGACATAGGGGAAAAATTGTGTGAAAATGCATACAAGTATTACTGCTATAAATGGTCAGAAAGACTTGACCAGGTGAGATTGCAAGAATGGATGTTATAACAAAGCCTTCTTGGAGACCTTTCTGCTTTACATCACTACGTGGTGTTCAAATGGTACTTGCACGACATTGGGAGTAGTATTAAAGGTCTGATTAGATCAGTCTGTCCAGCTTAACATGGAATATCTGGTTTGTCCTTCCTCAATTATTTCGATCGTGACCTCGATAACCTAGTGTCTCAGCACTTTCAAATCGACGAAATTGATAAAATTAAACGCAATATTATAAGGGTGGGGTAAAACGATGCCGACGTACTGACAAAAAGTCATATGATCCCCTAGACAAATATACTGATTCCTTATTTAAAAAAAAACACCACAAAAAACAAAAGTGACCCCTGTGATGATTTGTATCCAATTACAAGCGTCCAGTCCGTCATCCATAATTCAGCCGTCGTCCATTAGAGAATATCCGCGTCCATAATCCAAAGACCTATTCCATATTCCATATAGCAGTATTAGCACCAAATTCAAAAAGACAACCATAGTATACATAAACATAGGCTTGTTTCCTGCAAGAGAGAAGCGGTCAACAGTTTTCAATGATGCCGGCAAGACATCATGATGTTCCAAAAATATCAAATCCGTATCGCTGATCAGTATTCTTAATCCGTAATTCGCGCTTTTATTGTGGATCTTCGTGTGGACATCTTCAATGACAACCCCACACGGTCCCTAGCACCGGCGTTGAGCGTTATTATATACAAATAGTTTATATCGTACTGGATATCTCGTGCAAGGTGGGCTGGATGAAAATGATTCTCACTTTCAGTCATTAATTACAATCCATGGAGGACGTCATATTTGCTGGTAGAGATATTCGACAAAGCTATGGGACATTTGTCGAAATTGTGTCATTAACAGTTACTGATACAACCTATAACCTCAACTCACTTAACAAATAATCTAGATCGAACCTATGTGAAATGTGAAATATACCAATGAAATGGAGACTCAAATGATACGTTCTTGATTTTTCAGGGCTGGGCTCTGTATGCTGAATCGCTGGGTGAAGAAATGGGCCTGTATAAAGACGACTATGAACTGTAAGTTTTCAGACTAGCCAGGTTCCTTTGTCAGTGTCATCAGATCATTAATTGTGAATGCATATATAAACCTTACTCTTTCGGCGGAAAAGTGTATTTACATTTTACAATGTTCCGTTGCATCGAGTACTGTTTCCGGAGTGCTGATGCTCGTAACATCGATGCCATGGTTCGTTTTACGTATGTGTATAAGCAGTTTACTACAACTTATCCACAGCGGCAAGTGCACTGCGTGCTGTTAAGATCTCGCCAGAATGAATGCCTACATCGGCATGTTCGTCGAAAGGCAACTCAAGCAGGTTACTAAAATACACTATTATATACCTGACAGTATGTGTTGCTATATTTTTCTTATAATTAGTCGCGGGTTTGAGGGCTTCTGTAAAATCAGCCGTATGGTTAAAATCAATTTCCTTTTTTAAAACGTATATAACAAAGTTATATCTATAGAATGTCATACAACTCTCCGTGATAACTGCTACAAAACTTGAGTTTTAGAGCTTTTTTGTACTACCCGGGTTAAATGCCATAAGGGTTGTTCACGTGAATCTTCACCAATACATGGTATGTCGTCATAATCTATTCCTTTTTCTCTGGCCAAAGGGCAATAGGCGGGGCGAGATGTCATTCAAGGGTTGCTCTGTTTGTCGTTTGGTTATGAAGACATGAGATTAAACTATTGTCGTTGACAAAGAACGAAAGATTCGAGAATACGGGTGGACCAGTACAGCCGCTATGTTATGCAAATGTCCTCGACACCTCAAAGATTTGGACGCCTCCCAGACACAGCATAACCGTATCACTTCAATAGTATGGTGATCTAATTGGACCAAAAGTGTGCCCCGCGTTACCTCATCAAAAGCGTGAGCGACAACGCAAAGGGTGACGTCGTCTTCCAAAACACGATGTCGCCCTTTCGCGTCGCGTGTCGCCTTTGACAATGTTGAGTGATAGGACGACGACGTCGCTTTCATACACCAGGACGTCGTGTTATTTGTACCTATCAATAGTTCAATTGGTAGGCAGAATTTCAATCAGTGCTCTTCGATGCATCGTAGGTTTACAAATGTAATTAACGAGAGAGCAATCAAATTAAACTATACACTTACAATACCGTTGATGATGTCCGACTCTAATCGACTGGATCAATAATGGGATATTTGCTATAAAAATGTAAATATAGGTCATACGGCCATCCATAGATTACACCGTCATTGAAATAAAGATCGTGTGAAGTTGTCATTTTAATTCATGCAGTCACTCATGGAGGCATTGCCCCTGTCCTTGTGAAGGTAACATCGATTGAGGACACTTTCCCATATATAGAACTGAATAGCTCACCCCGCCTATTGCCCTTTGGCCAGAGAAAAAGGAATAGATTATGACGACACACCATGTATTGGTGAAGATTCACGTGAACAACCCTTATGGCATTTAACCCGGGTAGTACAAAAAGCTCTAAAAAGTTTTGTAGCAGTTATCACGGAGAGTGGTATGACATTCTATAGATATAACTTTGTTATATACGTTTTAAAAAAGGAAATTGATTTTAACCATACGGCTGATTTTACAGAAGCCCTCAAACCCGCGACTAATTATAAGAAAAATACTATAGTTCATTGATCCACTGCTAGGTCACGTGTACGCTACAAAACATCGTATAGGCCTCCTGACGTGTCCAGCTGGTTGACATATCCTCGAATTGACCTGGAGCTACAAATAGCACAGCGGAGTCCTCATTCCGTTGTCTAATATTATCGCCGTCCACTCACAGCCCTCTGCTACGGGGGGGGGGGGGGCGCTTTCCCCGCTGACGTCCGTTTTGAGGCAAACCCGGTTTGTTGACATTGTGGAGGAGAATGAAAGATTTGCATCCATTTCAGAGGAAGAACGGGAAGTATTCTGGACAACGTCGACTCTAGAATCACTAAGCGCACGATACAAACATCGGTGAAAATTTTTCGGCAATATTTGACACAGAAACATCTGCCTGTAGATTTTGATACGATGTCAAACACTGTGCTGGATTCTGCACTTGAAATGTTTTACGAGAAAGCTCAAAATGAAGCAGGTGCTTTGTACAAGAAATCCAAGCTGATATCGTATCGGCATGGGATTCCGAGGCACCTGAGCAAAATACGACCGGTTGGCATCATTAAGGGACCAGGACTCAAAAACGACTGAAACTCGAAAAGAACTGAAACGCGTAGGAATTGGAGGCCTGGATCATTACACACCTGTCGCGGATGCAAACCTCGAAAAGCTTTACGAATACCTCTCTACCACGGACACGACCAGAAATTTATAGGAGAAGGCACACCCCCACAACCTAGGCCTAGTACCTTTATTTGAAAACGTTTTTCAACTACGGGTGTTTTAAGTACTGGTATCAGAATGTCTACATTTTCAAAACTATGCCGTTTCCGATTCAGCTATTCTTGTTGGTGTTTTATTGCATATTACTAAATAGACAGATCTATGCTCAAGTCATGACATTTATATCACCTATTATTTTGACCAATGGTTAATGAATTTGTATATATTATTGTACGTTGTGAACCCGATGCTGTATTTGGACGGCGGGATAGGGAGAACTTAGCCACATGGACCAGACACAACAAACTGGGTTCTATGCTACCACGTTTAAGCAAGGAAGCTTGTCTCACGGATTTACACAAATCATTCCATGCGCACAACAACAGTGCATATTCTGGATGCCGCAAATGTACCATCTAGCCAAATAGTGACTGTTGCAAGACATAACCCAGCTTGAACGCCTACACAGGTTACACTGACGAAAACATCAAGAGGGCTATATGTCAACCAAAATAAGTGACAGAACTGCGGTTATCAAGTCTGAGGGCTTAGGTGATGTTGATCTGGTTAGTTGTGAATTAGAGCCATTAACAAATCCCCAGATGGATAACCTGCTTGCAGATATGAAGGACAATGATATGGATCAGATCATGGGTAACATGGCTATGCAAGACTCAACTTCAGTATCGAACATGTCCCAGAATGCGTTAAAGGTCCAACAGTGGCCAAATTATCAGCTCATATAGCAAATGCCATATCAGGTACCAAAAATTGTCATGTCACAATTAATTTCCACATTCTTCCCAAATAAACTGTTACTACTAAAGTCCTAGAAGCTAAAGTTCCTTGTCGGGCTTTACTTAAGATAACTTGAACAGTGGCATTCCTCAAGATTTCTGTTATTGCTTACTGGTTAATAAATTTACATTTCTTCTCACCTGGATGACACTGTTTTAGCATGTGTTGTTTGTCTGCGTATACTAAAATAGTTATTGGCTTCCCATGTCGGTTGATACCGGTAGATGACTTTGTGAACTTTGAAAAACAATGTCAACATCGGACTTCGTCCTCAGTCGATATTGTTTTCTTGGGTTCGCAACCTCATGTGAAGTCGATAATTGTATCGAATCGTTATGTGATGTATCACCCTAATACACGTATAAATTTATCCTTTGTTCTGTATCGCAGGGGCTTAGCGATTAAATTTTGAATGTCAAATCTGATGCATATGATTTACGTGTATGACAGATTGAACTCAGGATATATTGCAACTCACCACTAAATAAGCAATTCCGCGCAGAAAAGAGCATTTTCGAGACAAAAACGTTATAGAATTATCCATACAGGGATTGGGACATTAATTTGCCATCATAATAAGCCCAAGTCTTGCTTGTTCGTCTTTTATTCACCTTACAGGGGGTTTTATTACACCTCATTTTCTCTACCCTGGTCTTGTCAGTGGAAACAAATCTAGGTCAGAGGTTTCATTTTTAAAAACAGCGAATCAACAGCGTCCATTGCAGGTAAGAAGGGATGGTTTTCTATTGGGCCAAGCTTACGTCGCGTGGTTAGTTTTAGAAACTCGCCATATGCCACGCTCCCGAGAGGTATCCGGCAACTGGCAATCCGGTAACTTCTGAATTGAGCACCAATTACTAGTAGACCAGCCACCCAACCTAAAGATGGCTAGGAAACCTTTTGATGGCATCGCGTGTTAAAAGCTGTCTTCCGGGCTTGATCAACTCTACGTGCGAGGAAAAATGAAAACAAACTATTTTATTTTACATCAGATGATTATTTACTAATTTATCACAGATTTTTTTATTTGTCACAAAAAGTCACTGTGAGGTCATCACGTGATCATCTTGGATTTTTTTTTAATTTTCTCGTAGAGCTTGATCCAATGGTATAGTGTGGTAAGATTCAGCTCCCTAGCTCGAGGGACAAGAAAAACATTTAGGGGGTGCAATGACCCAAATTAGGGAGCCAAACCAAAAAGATGGCGGTGTCGCGTGTTATAAGCTGTCATCCATGCTTAATCAACTCTACATGGTGTGGGGATTGAGATGTGATCGGATAACATTCTCATTTTTTACCTTGAAGGTCATTTTTGAGGTCATAAAAGTTTTCTATATCTTCGTATAGGAAGAATAGTTACTACATTATGGTTGGTAATATTTTATTAGGTGATTTGCGGATTTGCGTATTCACGGATGCAAAGCATTATGTGAAAATTCAATATAACATCCGCCTCTGATCCCCTTGCTATGTGTAAGTGTAGTGCCCTATTGATCTGGTTCTAATTCCCCATCCGCATAATCGAAGCTTCAAACTTATCAGTTTTATAGCTCAACTGACAAAATTGTCTGTCAACAAAAGAAATACCTGATGGCGCTCATCATTGTTGGACAGGACCGGGCTGTGACTAGCCGGAAGCTACACACAGAAACATTTGTTAACATATATGGTATTGCTCTTGTACAAGTAGCTTGTCTATCAATCAGATGCAAGATATAGTGGTTTTAGATATTCTTTTTGGAACATATGAACAACATTCCATAAAAACGGAGGGAGACGGGTACCCCTGTTCGTAATCAGATGGTCCGGATAATTACATTTTACCAGGTGTCCCTAGCCGTTTGTAGTCAAATGGTCAGGAATATTACCCTTGATCAGGTATCCCTGTTTGCAGTCAGATGGTCAGGATAATTACCCCTTATCAAAGAACTGGCTTGTCACCTAACCATACCAAGGAGGCCTTAGCAGTTAAACATAATTTGATGATCAAACAAGTACATATGGTAGTTCCTGGATGATTTCATCATTGAAGGAAACAACATTTTCAACAAGAGTCATAGAATTAAACCTTATACAGCGAAGTTTGCAATGAAAAAATGCATATAGTCACTCCTTTGAGACGATTGGGTTTACCAGCTGATAGCTGAAGACAGATTGAATTGTCAGTCTGGTAACCGCCAACAAACAGTCCTCGGTGTGGCTTCTGGTACTATCAAATGCTTGACGACTCTGACAAGCTCTTGTTGCATCAGTAGAAATTACTATAACGGAGAATAACTCATTTGTTTAATAATTTGGGCCTATTTGTATAACCCCCCGAGCAGAGGATCATGGGTAAATTCAAGATGGCGGCCACGTGTGGTACCAGAAAAGTGATATTTTTGTCATATTTCTTCAAAATTTCTGCTTTTCCGCGACGAAAAGTGGGTAAAAACTATTTTATTTCACATCACATTAATATTTACTAATTTATCATGCAGTTTTTGCGGAGAAATTGCATAAATAAAAAATTCGGAAAATCCGACCGAAAAATCGACCCAAAAATGTCGTTTTTGAAAATGACATCACTGTGACGTCACCAAAGCGGCCATCTTGGATTTGTTTACATTTTCTGGTAGATCTTGACCCAAGGGTATAGTGTGGTAAGTTTCAGCTCCCTAGCTCAAGGGGTAAGAAAAATAATTAGCTCTGTTAACTTGAAATCGTGCATGTGAGATGAAAGCGACACCAGACCTATTATACCTGATGCCGCCGTACTATGACTAATTTTTTCTTCCATGTACATGTACCAGTTCTAGGAAATCTGCAGGCGAATGTGTGAATATTGTAGAAGAATGCAAGAGCGCTTTAAGGTTTACCCAAATAGCAGCCTGAGATTAGGTGTCGTGAGTGATACATGTAGATGAAGGGAGAGGTATAATTTTGAATTCTAGGGGCAAGAGACATTATATGTTTCAACAGATCTGCATAAAAACCGTTACAGGTATGCGAATTAGTACCTGTTAACGATCAAAGAAATTGCGTGTTGTTTGAGATAAGAAAAATGTCCCATATAGGACTAAATTAACGATTAACTAAATTCCTGAAGACATCTCATGGCTACCATTTCAAATCCATGTGTGAACCGTTACACCTAGGATTATGTCCATTGCTAATAAGGGATAAGTTCCTAATGGGGGAAGGGTCACACCAGAAGCTGTCATCTCTCCCACCAGGCCTGGTAGGTTTAATGTCAGCAGCTAGAGGCGTTCACTTCGGGAGTGTCACTTCAGTGGCCATAAAGATGTCGTATAGTGACGTTCCTGCAGCCTTACGCGTAGTAAATGATACCGGAAATACATATATTACATATAGGCGCCACTTTGAATTTCTCACGATTCCAATCTGATGAATAAGGATCCACAATGACCCAAGTGTGTTCAGATATAAAGTTGGAAGCTCGCCTTGTTTTACAGTTAGAAATCGCCTTGTTAAACAGTTACAATTAGTAGTTATATGTATGGGCAACTTTGACTACTTCAGAGTAAGTTTTGGAGGACATTTACGGGGCGCTATATTGAATTTTCCCATGATCATTTGTACCAGTGATTATGCAAATATTTTCAAAATGAGTCCACTTGAATAAACTATCAAGTGTTAAATTGGAGCGATATGCAAGATTGAACCAGCTTACTAAGCTTTCACGAAAATTTTGATAAATATCCTGATTTGAACCAACGTGAACTATTTGGCCTAAAAATGACCTTTAAGGTCAAAAGCGATAATGTCATCCGCTCACATCTCAATCCCCACAACATGCAGAGTTGATTAAGCGTAGATGATTGCTTTTAACACGCGATGCCATCAAAAGTGGGTTTTTTGTATCTCTTGGCTGGCCTACTATACAGGCATATTTTGTATTTCAAGGTCACTTGCAGTTTTGGTTCATCCTCCATGCCCCGAATTTCCCAAAACTGGAATATCTCAACCAATAAAATACTGTACCAAGTCTGAAAATTCATTCGCCCTTCCTAAGAGCGGTTGACAATGGCGGTCGAAAATAAATTTCTTGCCCCTAGATAGCTACTCACAGAATCGAGAAGCAGTTCTACACAGTACAACTAAAGAAACTGTGAAGTGTCCTCGTCACAGAAGTCATAACTTTGTAATGCCGTAACATTACCCGATATGCCAAGATTCTATCGATCGCTCTCATTGGTAAGTGAAAGATCGGGATCAGCCTTGTATGTGATATTAATTCAATCACCAAATATCCACATTTTAAATTTCAAACAATCTATTAGACAGGCTCAAAGTTAGGTGGATTAGAACTAGCAACACAATGCAGACAGAATACCCATTTAATTCCATAGTATTTCCTGGTTAAGGATACGTAACACCCCCTGATAACTTGTCTGTAGCAATAAGTATTCATGATAACAATTATATTGTATATACTTTTTGAAAGCGTATGGTCTGATGAATTCACATGTGTAATTTGCATAACTGTTGCTACACCAGTTCAGTAAATATCCAAATTATATAAAAAAAAGAACAAACAAAAACAATAGTCCCCATTTTTCAGTTGAAATGTCTTAAACTGTTAAACATATTTCAAATTTGATGGTGTACCTTGATCAACTGGAACTAGCAAAAGGCGTATCAGTTTTTAGCCCACCATCACCAGATGGTGGGCTGTTCAAATTATTTTTCGTCCGTGGTCCGTCATCCGTCGTCCGCCCGTCGTCCGTCCGTCGTCAGTCCGTCCGTAAACAATTCTTGTTATCGCGATTTCTCAGGAACTGCTGCATGGATCTTTTTTTCAAATTTGGTACACAGGTTCCCCTTGAGGTCTAGTTGTGCAAGATACCTTTTCTGGTCCGATTCAAAAATCCGATATGGCCACCAGGCAACCATCTTGGATTTCCCCATGAAACCTTGCTATCGCGATTGCTCAGGAACTACTGCATGGATCTTTCTCAAATTTGGTACACAGGTTCCCCTTGGGGTCTAATTGTGCAAGATACCTTTTCTGGATCGATTAGAACATCCAATATGGCCACCAGGCAGCCATCTTGGATTTCCCCATGAAACATTGTTATCGTCATTTATCAGGGAGTATTGCATGGATCTTTCTCAAATTTGGTACACAGGTACACCTTGGGGTCTAGTTGTGCAAGATACATTTTCTCGTCCGATTGGAAAATCCAATATGGCCACCTGGAAGCCATCTTGGATTTCCCCATGAAACCTTGTTATCGCGATTTCTCAGGAACTACTGCATGGATCTTTCTCAAATTTGGTACACAGGTTCCCCTTGGGTCTAATTGTGCAAGATACCTTTTCTGGTCCGATTCGATAATCCAATATGGCCACCAGGCAGCCATCTTGGATTTCCCCATGAAACCTTGTTATCGTCATTACTCATGAAGTACTGCATGGATCTTTCTCAAATTTGGTACACAGGTTCCCCTTGGGGTCTAGTTGTGCAAGATTTCTTTTCTGGCATCTTCAGGGATAAATTATGATATAATTATATTCCTACATTATGAAACACCATGCCAGAAAATACTGGCTCGGGTGAGAATCGAACTCACGACTTAGGGGATACCGTCCCACTGCTCTACCAACTGAGCTACCGAGTCCAGTTGGGAACAGCTCGCTAATTCAATCCATTTCACAAGTACACGGCATATCGCCACGATAACAAGTGAATTTTTGGATATATATTCGAAGATACAATGTTTCGACTAATAATTT
>JAVTVY010002424.1:0-33044 GCA_036873755.1 Hanleya hanleyi
AACTCATACTTAACATTCCAACAAACTGTAATGTCCATCATAAAGAACAGATATTCCAAACTTTATTTTCGTCAAGATAGTTTTGCTAAAATGCAATTCTTTGAAAGAAATAAGTGCAGGTGTCGCACATATAACAGTGTAATATGTCATATCGAATGAATATATTATATATTGTATATTCTAAATATTGCCTGAACAGTCAGATCACTTCAGCAAGATTCCGTGACCAGTACTGTATCACGCACTCTCGTCCAGGTAACTTAATTCCCCGGATACTTCTTCGTCTTCATGTAGTTACTCAGTAAGTATTGTTAGGTATATGTATTTCACTTCCCATTAACGTTTAAGGTAGGCTTATTCTACCTATAGCTAAGTATATCGGCAATGTACAGGTTGGGACCAACCGTCACAGTTCGGTATATCAATATTTGATAATACCACGATCGGTTGCACTTTTAATGATAAATTGATAGTTGGAATATGACACTAATAACTATTCGCATCTCTGAAAAAAACATTGGCGAGTTTACATTCAGGGTTTTTGCAGCAATTAATTTGTTTCGAAAAACCCTCAAACGTGCAAGTTTTGCTACTTTCCCGGTGTGTTTTCTTTGAAAACTTGTTACCAATAATTAATCAGTAACATGAAAATACATGTATGCGTCAAATAATAAAACTTCATTTCAGGAGCGTACTTTTAGAAATTTCGTTGAATTAAAAATCTCACAGTTCGGCGGAAAAAATAATTTTGTGATTAACTTCTACAAAACAATTTTGCCGACGATGACATTCTTAAACGCATAGTTTGGTGAGTGGGTGCAAGCATTCCATGTGAGAAAATGGAAATAAAAATAGAACTTTTACCAGAATCCACGCATAGTCACTTTTTAGCTAAAAGTGAATTTTCAGGAAATATCTTGCATATTATAGAATTCTAACTATCTCAGGATTTACAACAGAATTTTTCGGATATTTTTTCGTCAAAAATATTCATTCGACTGAGTAAGAATTTTGTCTGTTTTGTTCAAGAATATGAGAATAAATAATTGAGTATGTGAGACGAACGAATGAATATTATTATATTTCTGTGTAATAATTTCTAGCCTGATTTCTGCTTTTCATTCAAATTAATATTATCTCATTTTCTCCTGAATGAGAAAAACATCAGTTTTGCAAATTCACCAATAAAGAAGTCAAGTTTGACATTTTTGACAGCTACCATCTGTGTCAGCTTTTCGGATTGAATGTTCTATATAAACAAAACAAAAATGAAATTCCTCGTATTAGAATTTTAAAATATGACCTGGTTTAAGAAAATTCAAAAACAAATGTGAGATTTTTATACCGTGTACACATCAACGTTGATTTGTACATAGCTCTACCAGTTGATCGAAGTGAACTGAGTTGAAAACCTACTGATAATCAAATTACGAATACCAACGAACAGACGTTGCTCAAACACAGATAGTTTGCTGCTACGATACAAACGAAATAGAAAGGTAATGAATGTCATACCCAACCTTTCCATTAAAAGCGTTCCTTTAAGGAATGTCTTAGTTGTTTTCGAATAAACCAATTGTTATTTCTCAAAATGCCCCAATTTCAGCCTCTGTTGCAGAAATTAGCCAGGAAAAAAGCGTGAAAGTTTCAACCCATGCTTTTAAATGGGAGGTAACTCTAACAGTCATATTATGTGCAGAGAACCTATGTACAAACCGTTCTGAAAATGAATTTACTTTAAATGCTACGAAAAAACACCAAGCCCTACGTTTCTGGAACGCCCGAGTATGAGATGAAACTGGATCTGAAGGAATCACGGGACGAAACCTTCATGAACTTGAGAATTCGATGGATGATTCAGTTTATCAATCTGTCTGTGGTAACCGAAAGGCCTAAATGAATGAACAATTCATGAATTGCTGAATGTTCAATTAACAAATTATGGGAAAATGACAAAGCAGAGATTCCGGGAATACGAATAATTTGCTCAGATTTTTCCAGTTCTCCATCAAAATTAACATGCAGATATGACTTGATATCCGACATGTATGCATGCTGTTGACTTAATTGTATACCGTCAAATTGAGTCAACTCGATATGCGGACGGACCGGAACAAAATCTATATATCTTCAGAATGTGGATGTTAAATTTTAACACAGTGTTTGGTAGGTCTACAAGTGAAAAAATATCACAGTATCCACATAATTAACTTAATTGGGACAAGCATAGTGACATTGTACATAAAAAATTCTAACAATACTAGGTATGATAAAAAGGATACTCGCTCCCTAGAATGCAACAGATATTTCCTTCTATAGTATAACAGGCTAGTCACCAGTTAGGACTGAGCTCGATTACAGCAGCTAATTGCATGATTTGCCTCGAGGGACTTTGAAGTATAGACGTTTGTAGATGCGACAAATCAGTATCCAGCCGTCGTCCATAAAAAAATATCGTCATTTATTGAAATATATTATAAGGTAGACAGATAGCAGCAGTCCCAAACATGTATATACGAGAGAAGCGGTCAACAGTTTGTCAATGGTATGCCTTTTTGCTAGGAGATTCCACATTATTAACGACTATTCTTCAATCCAATGACTTTCTTAGTCATTATCAGCAGAAAGGTTTATCTCAGTCACGCTCCGATTGTTACGTTTATAGCTCTCACCAAAGTAAATATAATCAGCTGGACATTTTGGCAACTTCCTGACTGTGTTATAAGTAATGGATGAACACTTATTTCGTTCTTTGGGATCTTCCTCATATGCACAAACTGTACCAACTCATACTTAACATTCCAACAAACTGTAATGTCCATCATAAAGAACAGATATTCCACACTTTATTTTCGTCAAGTTAGTTTTGCTAAAATGCAATTCTTTGAAACAAATAAGTGCAGATGTCGCACATATAACAGTGTAATATGTCATATCACACATATAACAGTGTAATATGTCATATCGCACATATAACAGTGTAATATGTCATATCGCACATATAACAGTGTAATATGTCATATCGCACATATAACAGTGTAATATTTCATATCGCACATATAACAGTGTAATATGTCATATCGCACATATAACAGTGTAATATGTCATATCACACATATAACAGTGTAATATGTCATATCGCACATATAACAGTGTAATATGTTATATCTCACATATAACAGTGTAATATGTCATATCACACATATAACAGTGTAATATGTCATATCGCACATATAACAGTGTAATATGTCATATCACACATATAACAGTGTACTGTCATATCACACATATAACAGTGTAATATGTCATATCGCACATATAACAGTGTAATATGTCATCGCACATATAACAGTGTAATATGTCATATCTCACATATAACAGTGTACTATGTCATATCACACATATAACAGTGTAATATGTCATATCGCACATATAACAGTGTAATATGTCATATCGCACATATAACAGTGTAATATGTCATATCGCACATATAACAGTGTAATATGTCATATCGCACATATAACAGTGTAATATGTCATATCGCACATATAACAGTGTAATATGTCATATCTCACATATAACAGTGTACTATGTCATATCGCACATATAACGGTGTAATATGTCATATCTCACATATAACAGTGTAATATGTCATATCGCACATATAACAGTGTAATATGTCATATCGCACATATAACATTGTGATATGTCATATCGCACATATAACAGTGTAACATGTCATATCTCACATATAACAGTGTAATATGTCATATAGCAAATATAACAGTGTAATATGTCATATCTCACATATAACTGTAATATGTCATATCGCACATATAACAGTGTAATATGTCATATCGCACATATAACAGTGTAATATGTCATATCTCACATATAACAGTGTAATATGTCATATCGCACATATAATAGTGTAATATGTCATATCGCCCATATAACAGTGTAATATGTCATATCGCACATATAACAGTGTGATATGTCATATCGCACATATAACAGTATAACATGTCATATCTCACATATAACAGTGTGATATGTCATATCGCACATATAACATTGTGATATGTCATATCGCACATATAACAGTGTTACATGTCATATCTCACATATAACAGTGTAATATGTCATATAGCAAATATAACAGTGTAATATGTCATATCGCACATATAACAGTGTAATATGTCATATCGCACATATAACAGTGTAATATGTCATATCTCACATATAACAGTGTAATATGTCATATCACACATATAACAGTGTAATATGTCATATCGCACATATAACAGTGTAATATGTCATATCGCACATATAACAGTGTAATATGTCATATCGCACATATAACGGTGTAATATGTCATATCGCACATATAACAGTGTAATATGTCATATCGCACATATAACAGTGTAATATGTCATATCGTACATATAACAGTGTAATATGTCATATCGCACATATAACAGTGTAATACGTCATATCGTACATATAACAGTGTAATACGGCATATCGCACATATAACAGTGTAATACGTCATATCGCACATATAACAGTGTAATACGGCATATCGCACATATAACAGTGTAATATGTCATATCGCACATATAACAGTGTAATATGTCATATCGCACATATAACAGTGTAATATGTCATATCGCACATATAACATGTAATATGTCATATCGCACATATAACAGTGTAATATGTCATATCGAAGGAAAAAATTATATATTGTATATTCTAAATATTGGCTGAACAGTCAGATCACTTCAGCAAAATTCCGTGACCAGTACTGTATCTCGCACTCTTGTCCAGGTAACAATTCTCCGGATACTTCTTCGTCTTCATGTAGTTACTCAGTAAGTATTGTTAGGTATATGTATTTCACTTCCCATGGGCGTTATCGGCAATGCATGTGAAAGAAGAAGGCAATTTGAACAATACATTGCCATGGTTACATTGAAACTATCTCTTCAAAATAAAGGTCAAATCTCTCCGCACAAGAGAAGGCCTAAAACAAATGGATCATAAATGTAACATTTTGTGGCATATTAACAAACACATGAAATCATATTCCCATCAAATAGAATACAATATGTACCAACAATGTATTGTCTTTAAAAAACGCGATGCTCAAGTTTTGAATAGTTAAGAAAAATTAAGTGAAAGAGAAAAAATCGAATGTTTGTTTTTTATTATATATTTAGTGATGAATTATAAATATTTTCCTCACTCGTAAAAGTGATATTACACTGCAGTTTAATGCAGTGAATTATCACGATAAATTCAGGATATAGTTAGCGGTGAAAATAAGACAAACGGGTAGAGTATTCTGAATAAGTTATGGATAAATCTACAAAACTCCTCCCAAAACATCGAATTATGTGAATAAATTGAACTTTTAGACGCGTTTTCCGCGATGTACGGCGCGAAGCCTTCGTCCCACACACTCGATGTTTTGATACAATGTAGCCACTGGGTTACATATTTCATTCATAAAAGATATTTGAGTGATAGTGAATTCATATGATTGTCCATTACCATAGAAACATCGGCGGCGTGTACGTTTTTGAGAAAACCAGTAGTTCCCTGATAAAAGGATTACTCGGGCAATGCAATATAGAAATTGTATATAAATCAACATAAATAATAAACAGAATAGTGCATGGCTACTCTGAAAAAAACAGTTGTGTACAGGATTGCACATCTAAAAAAAATGTGTCTCAGACGTACACAATTTGTGTACTTTTTCTACACAAACTGTGTATCACAGCTACACAGTGATTGTAGATGTTCAATTTTGTTACAGCGATGTGTACCTAGGGTACACAGTTTGTGTACTTTTTGTACGCAACTGTTTTTAGAGAGTACACTGGAATATCAAAAGTATGTTTCTCGTGAAATAGGTGTCGCGTCTAAGCATGCAATATCCTCTATGTATTCGGAGAGCTGTGAGATTCCTGGAATATGTGTAAAATCTAACACAATGTGTTTTTCTAATTATTTAAAGCCATGCGCATAATGCCAATGGAAATATTGGGATAATTAGTTTGTATCAACATGCTAAAAGTTATTAAGAACAAAGAAACGTGAAAATTAGTAAGCTGAGAATTGTGTAGAAACAATTTTGATCTTACGTTTGTGTAATTATTGCATCAACTGACCAAGTTATAAGTCCGAATTTGATCAGCAGTAAACCTTGTTTCAACAGGCATTCACAGATATTCCATTTAACAAAAGTACCTTGACCTGATGCATGTTTTCATTGAATTGGTATTCGTGGTAGAAGTTATTGAAAGGAGATCCATTTAAGCAGAAGTAACACATATGTGCGATTGAGGCGTTTTAGCAATACATAATTGTCGCGAAACTTGAATCTAAATTGTTCGATCTTTTCAAAACTTTACAGAGGAGTTTCCCAAAGATAAATTTCACAAGATAGCTCTATACTAGATGATTGTAAAAAATTGCCGAACTGTGAAGGCCGACCCTGACCGTCCTTATTTGGCAAAATTTGATCTGGCTATTCGGTGGACGGTTCTGTAATACATTTGTGCGTTGCTTGTTTAACTATCTAAAGTTTTGTGATATAAAGTCAACATTGTCAGTTCGGTTCATGACAGAGAATTGAGGGTTTCTGGGAAACACAAGGTTAAGTGATCGATTCCGATAAACGACAATCCTCTGCTCAGGTGATCCACCATGTAGTTTTTCTGATGCGATGGCGACGATTGAATTCACATCTTTCCACTTCCCGTGCCGGGTAGATCAGCTTAAGTAAAATTAAAACTTCTTTGAACTTGTAGAACTTGATTTCTGATTGCAGGTTGATTCTACGTCAATAATCAAAATATCTTTTAAAGTAGACAGCACCAATCCCAAACAGGCATGAAGGAGATAAGCGGTCATGAAATCAGTAATCCGATCAAATAGAAGCCGATATGTTCAACAATTTAATGTTTTAAAAATGCCATACCATTTTTTTTATACATAAGGAACAGAATTGAATGATAAAACAAGATTTGAAATGTATATTTTTTTTATTCGGAGAGCTGTGAGACGACCGTCATAAAAGTTTAGGTCATATCCCCTCACATGCAATGATTTAACGAATATTTCGAATAATTTTTTCAATTGCTATTTAAAGGCATTTACATAATACCACTGGGCATGTTAGGATATTTGGTATGTATTAATATACTAAACGCTTTCAAGAAAAGAGTGACAATTAGCTGTAAAACGAATACAATTTGTATGTTTCATTTTTAACTGTTTGAATTTTGTAGCACAAAGTCTACAATGTCTTTTCGGTACAGGTCAGATAATCAGGGGGTTCTCTTTGCAAAACGACGGACATAGTAATTTCCATCACTAGGAAGAGCCAGATTTCATGAGTACAAATATTGGCAAGATTTGCATTTTTATAATACACAAGTTGTATTAGGAGATGAATGATGCATAGGTTAATATTTGACTATCTTGCATGTTTGGTGATCATCAACTCACATTTAACGATCACCCTGGAGAAATGTTTCTCAGTTCAATATCCGGGTCATAGTTTGTCCCGGCATTCTATTCACAGTTAATATGACTTGTTGATCTTGTGCCCCATGTGAGGAAAAACACTGTCAAATTAATTATATTATATAGTTTTAATACTCAATATCTGATTTTTCATCTGAAAAAAAAATGGAAAATTTGTTATTTGAAAAATTAACCCCAAGTTATAATGTCAATTGTTATTGAAAGTCTGATAGAGCAAAATCTATACTATCATCCATAAATCTTTGTTTAGGAAAAGCCATTTTAGAAAAAAAATCCGTTTTCAATAAACTGAACAGTGCTATGTAGCTATTAGTGTCGTGTTATGAGGAAAGATAATACAGAGTGCTAAGAATCATACGCTGTATGACTGAGCCGGTAACTCTCAACATACATTTAGCTAGGCCAGATGGACACATTTTGCTGTTAAAATCAAACCACGCTTAAACACCCAATTTATTTCTGTGTTAGAGATCAACGGCAATTCTCGGCGAGGGGAGCCAACAGTACCTCGAAGTTCGCCTTTCTTTTATTGTCGAGCGAACGGTGTCGAGATTCTCTACCTTGTTTCTGATTCAGCTTTGTTCAGTGCGTACGTGGAAAAGACGACCGATTATATTGCCTCTCGGCAGGTCTGTCCGATAGTTTGACAGCTGACAATGTGTAAACGGTAGATTACCAAAGGATATGTGACGACAATACGGGAATAACTCCCTTGTGTGAGATGGTAATCAAGCTGAATTTGTTTTTCAATCAAAACTTGCCAAATCAGATTTTTCTAGAACTTTACATACTGAAATATCAGCCTAAAAACATTGCGATGCTCCGTTGTATAAAAATGGAGATATGATTGATCAAAGTGTGCTCCTCGGTCTGTTTGGTATTTTCGAGGCATTAATGGCGAGGATTTTCTCTTATAGCAAAAATATGACACCTCAAATCAAAATAATTCTGTCACACAAAATATTAGAAAGTTTGTTTTGGTTTGAGGTGTCATATTTTTACTACACGAGAAAACCCTTCATAAAAATGCCCCAAAATACCAAAATAAGCCCGGAAGCACATTTTGATAAATCGTATCTCCATGTTCATGCAACTGAACATCTCAGTTTTCTCGAAGGGGATATTTCAGTATGTAAACGTCAGGAAAATTTTATATGGCAGGTTTTGGAGTGGAAAAAAATCGGCTTTATTACCATAACACACAAAGGAGTTTTTCGTATGTTAACGTCAGATATCCTTTCTCAATTCGGGCACGGATTACGTATAACCATGTAACAGATTCACTTACACGTGAAATACATGTACTAAAACTAACATCAAATTTAATTGTACGACTCAGAACGTCCTAGTCAATCATACGAGTCCTACACAAATCCAATATAGGTAAACCAAGATGGTAAATCAGGGGAATACCATCTAGACGTAACGCTATGAAAATTTCGTGCAAAACGTTCGCCGATATGCTACGTGATCAAATAATCAGCCAATTACGACCGTTTCAATCTTTTCGCTCTGACAATTATTGACGTTTACTTCAAGGAGAGTAACATATTCGCACGGCACAATCTTTTGATATTTTCTACCCCTAACAAAGCCAGACTTTTCGGCAGGAGTAAACTCTTTCATGTTTACGGGAAATGATGCCCTATTTGGAAACTGTTTCGGGATAATGTTTATATATTTGACCACGTGCTACCGTGTACGCGTAATTACCAGCTATCCATCTGATTGGCTAACAATAGTAGTTTCAACTCGCACGGGATTTATATAGGGCTGAATTCAGATATAATATTCCGTGCTATTATATCTGAGTTTACTGAGATTGACACAAATCATACCCTAGCTCGAGTACGATTAACATGGTTTATCGATCGACCATGAAGATTAGTGAAACTGTAATGTTAGTTTCAGATGTTTTGCTTCAAAGAGTTGCACCAACGTCTGAAAACATGCGAAAATGGGAAGCGGGAAAATCCACTATTGCGAATTATTAGTAGTTAAAAAAAACAGGTACATGTCCATTGACCTTTGTGGCGTCACTTCTGGTTCTGGTCAGAAGTGACGTCACAAAGGTTAACAGTCATTGAACCTGTATATCTCATTTTGGAACCTGGCATTTTCGTGATCCATGTGCCTACGTCACCTTTTGCAACCGTTACAAAGGTCATATGAAAATTTCAAATGTCAACAGACGGTTCCGTGTCCTTTCGGAATATGAGGCATTTGCCTAATCGAGTTAATTATGGTATACTAATTTAAATGCCCTTTCGGATACCAGGTCTTCCAATGCACCTCATGAAACATGGTCGCCGACAATATCGCTAACAGTAAAGTATGTCCAGGATAATCGCAATTGGGGAATTCCTTTTTCACATTTCATATACCGAACATGTACCTATATGAACTAGTGTCTTACCGGAAATCGAGGGGAATGTACTGGAAATTACGGAAATTAATAAAAATAAATGTTTGGGGGTCTGGGTGAGCTGTGTATGATGTCAAATTGAATATACGCAATAGGAAAAAAACACTTAAGGTCTAGGTGGGCGAAATTGGGTCCCATTGTGTCGTTTAAACTAGTGGCATGGTATTGATTTAAACCACAGAAGTACGTACCATGCCAAGAGAAAATTGTGCTCAGTGAGAAGTTCACAATCGAAGGCATGGTTGGCCCTGAAAAGAACATTTAGGGCAGGATTCTTAGCGAACGATCATCTGGATGGTTCACCCAGCATAGTTTGAGATAAGTCTAAAAAGCCCACGGTGGTGAGAACTCGGTAGTCTGTCTCGTCGTCCTCACTTTTATAAATGCAATTGATTTTTATTGACGGCATAAATCCCCCCCCCCCTCCCAAAGGCATGTAGAGACGTATCAAGCCTCTGCTGAGGAAAAGGAGAAAGCTATCCCAATTTGTTAATAAATAATACTATCTATAGTGCTGTCTCTACCGCTGAGCAAAAGTATAACATTCAAACTACCGTGTCCATTCCACCGCTGATGAAAGAGTATGAGTCAATATGTTTTTAACTAGCACGTCTATACACGTACCAGCCAACCCCTCTCTCGCCCCACCCTTTACCAAATAGAAGGCATGCCTTAATAGCGGGAAGTCTGTCTCTCTCGTGCCATGCTTACATGAAGTATGGACCCAGAAATCACGAGGAACTACTGGAAATTATGAAAATTACTAAAAATGAATGTTTGGGGATCTAGGTGAGTTGTGTGAGATGGCATATTCAAGCTCGCGTGGTCAACTGGATTTGCTCTTATTGGAAGTGCATTCAATCTGGGCATACGCAGTAGGAAAAGAGCATTTAATGTAGGAGTTTCGGGTCTAGGTGGGATATATTGTGTCCCATTTTGTTGTGTAAAATAGTGTCATGGTAGTGTTTTTCAACCACAAAAGCACGTACCATACAAAGGGAAAATTGTGCTTAGTGAGCAGTTCCCTTTCGAACGAATAGAAGGGCCTGAAAAGGGTCATTGAATAATTTTAGAATGTTTTATCGCTGTTTAGACAGAATGTGACGTCATCAAAGCGACTGTTTCATATTTTGTGGAGTGCCCATTCCATCTCCTTGAGAGGTATCAACACTTGCAAATATGTAGGCGACTGGATGAGAAGAGAACAAGAGATATGAAACGTTCTGATTTTTCCGCGAATTTTCTTGGCGTCGTTATTTCGTCCACGAAAGCCGTCAGGTGGAGATGGAGGTTTGGCGGGTCGTACGGGTCAGAGTATTCTCCTTGGTCTACCGTCAAGTACACGGACATCCGCAGTTCGCGTCGGAGTCCTAATGCCCAAGCTAATTCGTAGGTCCTGTGACATTAGTCACACTGCTCATGTATATAGTTAATATTTAAATTATATATACCGGTACTTCCGAAAATCATCATTTGTTTGACGGCGAATATTTAAAATAAAACTATTGTGAGAAACACCAAAACAGGCACAACAAATAGAGTTTCACTTCCTCGTTGAATGTTGAATAATTGCGTCCAACTCTGCCTCGTTTTTTAACGAACATGCGCAATGACTTTTCATCGCATAGCTCCATCGCATAGCCCCATCGAATAGCTCCATCGCATAGCCCCATCGCATAGCTCCATCGCATAGCCCCATCGCATAGCTCCATCGCATAGCTCAATCGCATAGCCCCATCGCATAGCCCATAGCATAGCTCCATCGCTCCATCGCGCATCACGTAGCTCCATTGCATAGCTTCATCGCTCATCGCATAGCGCGACGTTTTATCGCATAACTCTATCGCTCCATCGCATAACTCCATCGCATAGCCCCATCGCATAGCTCCATCGCATAGCCCCATAGCATAGCTCCATCGCTCCATCACATAGCTCCATCGCGCGTCACATAGCTCCATCGCCTAGCCTCTTCGCGCATCGCATAGCTCGACGTTTTATCGCATAGCTCCATCGCTCCATCGCATAGCCTCATCGCGCATCTCATAGCGCGAAGTTTTATCGCATAGCTCCATCGATCCATCGCATAGCTCCATCGCTCCATCGCATAGCTTCATCGCCCCATCGCTCCATCGCATAGCTCCATCGCGCATCACATAGCGTCATCGCATAGCCTCATCGCGCATCGCATAGTGCGACGGTTTATCACATAGCTCCATCGCTCCATCGCATAGCTTCATCGCCCCATCGCTCCATCGCATCGCTCCATCGCATAGCTCCATCGCGCATCACATAGCTCTATTGCATAGCCTCATCGCGCATCGCATAGCGCGACGTTTTATCGCATAGCTCCATCGCTCCATCGCATAGCTCCATCGCTCCATCGCATAATTCCATCTCGCATCGCATAGCTCCATCGCTTAGCCTCATCGCGCATCGCATAGCGCGACGTTTTATCGCATAGCTCTATCGCTCCATCGCATAGCTCCGTCGCTCCATCGCATAATTCCATCTTGCATCGGATAGCTCCATTGCATAGCCTCATCGCGCATCGCATAGCGTGACGTTTATCGCATAGCTCCATCGCTCCATCGCATAGCTCCATTGCTCATTGCATAGCTCCATCGTTCCATCGCATAGCTTCATCGCTCCATCGCGTTATACTTTTAGAGGAACATTTGACACACACCAAGTGTACGTATCCGTTAACCTTATATGCACACACCAAGTGTACGTATCCGTTAAACTTATATGCACACACCAAGTGTACGTTAACTTTATATGCACACGCCCTCTCATATCACGTGTATGTATACATCAAGTTTATTTGCATACACCCCCCTAGTGTCTGTACATATATGTAAATATCCTAACGTTACATCTCCTTAGGCATTCTGTCTAAGCCACGCGGTTCTACGCTATTATTTGTAACCGCGTATACTATTTGTGCAGAATATACCATAATAGACCTTTACATTGGCGTCAGTCATCCTTGTAGGGTTGTGATCATCTCTTCGAGCCCCGGATCTCTACTAGTGAAGGGGTTAACGACGGTGACGGCCAGAATGCCAGTGGGCAATCCCGGTTATTGATTCGTTTTCTTGTAAACACCACGACTGGTCCTGCTCGTACACGTTACACGTAGAAAACTGGAGGCAGCGGTGGGATCTGGCCTGATCTACAACAGAAGAGAACAACCGACTACTAGAGATGGACAACCACGTCCTGCTGACAACGCCATTACCCATGAGTTCCCTAGCAACCTCGAGGCGTCCGGACATAGCGGATCTACGAGCTATACTACAGGGGAGAGAGCGATTGAGGACGGGGTTACCTGGTTCAGCGACCTTGGCGACGACAGAAGACGTGAGTCCGGTGGGAGCACCGTCCGAACTGTCAACGCCCGCCATCGTCGAGACTGAGACTTCGTCGACTATCCGAACGCTACTAGAGGGCCTCAAGAGCTTACAGGCAGAGATGCAGACGATGCGGGCGACCTTCAATCAGACGATGATGGGAGCCCCAGCGCGCACGTCCACGCCCAGGGGCGAAGAGGGTACTACCAGAACCCCCATAGACCAGCCTGTACGGGAACAGACGATTTGCGACCGGGTCGCAGAAGCTGGCGACCGGGTCGCAGAGGGCCGCAACTGGGTCGCAGAAGGGCGCCATTCAGCGGCTGATACCAGTGGGGGAGCCACAGTCACGACCATCCCTGGTTTCCGTAAGACGTTGGTTAAGGCTTCGACCTACGATGGAAGTACGCCCTGGGGAGATCACCTGGTACATTTTGAATATTGCGCAGCCTTAAACCAGTGGACGCTGGAAGAGAAGGGACAGCACTTGGCCGTATCCCTGCGGGGGGCCAGCACAACAGGTTCTCTCTAGTCTGAAGATGAAACCAGGGGAGGCAAATTTCACCTGCCTACGTGATGCCTTGGAGAGACGCTTCGCTCCTCCTAACCAACCAGAGCTGTATAAGTCCAAGCTGAAGTCAAGGCGACGACTGAGGGGAGAAGATCTACCCGAACTGGGCCAAGCTCTGGTGAAACTCAGCCAGATGGCTTACCCAGACGCGGGCGATGAGGTCCAAGACACCCTGGCCCGCGACCAATTCTTCGAGGCAATTGAGGAAGACCTACGGTTCAAGGTGTGGCAGTGTCGCCCGAAGTCCCTAGACGAGGCTGTACATGCAGCAGTGGAAGTAGAGGCCTTCCAAGACGCCCAGCGGCGATGTCCCGACCCCACGGCAAGAGCCGCTGCAGGAGAAGACATCCCGGCTGACGTTCCGGAGGATGATGACGCGCAGGCCCGACTTCGAGATTGCTACCCTGATGGACGGGGACGGGGACGCTCAAGTTCAAGGCGGGGGCAGAGGACGGGAAGACAACCACGACCGGGACGTTCACCCTCTCTGCCCCCGGGACGATCGTCCGGGTCCGGGAACCCCCCAAAGCCCCAGGGACCCAAGCCTGCACTTCATAATCAGGGAGAAGCGGGGATATACCTACCCGCGTCCATCGGGCCGGCGAAAGTGATGTGCTGTGTGGACTCCAGAGCATCTATCTCCTTGATCAGCCGCCGGATATGGGAACAGCTTGACCCAGATGTGAAATCTGTCCTTCGAGACTCCCGGTACCAGTCCATCAAGGTAGCTGACGGTTCCCATATGCCTTTACTCGGAGAGGGAGACTTCAGGATATCGATCCAGGGGACGGTGTGGAAGCACACGCTGGTTGTGGGAGACTTGTCCATCGACGCCATCTTGGGGTACGACTTCCTGTATCGCCACGGCTGTATACTTGACGCAAGAGGCCATCGATTGAAGCTGGGAGGCAAGTACCTGCAATGCGAGGTCGTAGGAAGTTTCGATTGCTATCGTTTGGCCCTGGCTGAGACCATCACCATACCGCCTAGAACTCAGATGCTCGCCCTGGCCAGGGTGGAAGACGCACCGCCGGGGGAGATTGGACTAGTAGAGGTGGAGCTCGCATTTACCGAGAAGACCGGCCTAGTCCTGCCGAGGACACTCTCTCGAGTTGCATCTGATGGTAGTGTGCCTATTCGTATGCTGAACACTTCCGACGAGTCCAAAATCATTCATGCTGGTACCTTCTGTGGTAGTATGTCCACACTAGGTGATGTCCCGGAAGAGCCTACAGAGCCGAGGGCGCGGACGACGACCCTGCCAGCATATATGCAGCCTCTGTTGGAGAAGTCGAAGGACGGCCTGAATGCAGCCCAGCTGAGAGAAGTTGAACAAATGCTGAATAGACACGCTGGTTTGTTTGCGGCCGATGACGATGGCCTTGAACGTACGACCAGGGTGCAGCATCAGATAAAGACGGGGAGTGCACCCCCATTCGTATTCCACCTAGAAGACCGCCCCTTCATGCTCGATGGGAGATCGACAAGCAGGTTGACGAGATGTTACGACGAGGTGTGGTCGAGCCCTCCGAGGGACCGTGGTCGGCCCCTGTCGTGCTGGTGAAGAAGAAGGACGGTAAATCTCGATTCTGCGTCGATTATCGGGCCCTGAATGACGTCACAGAGAAAGACGCATATCCTCTGCCGAGGATCGATGACAGTCTTGACGCACTGAACGGGGCACAGTGGTGGTGTACCCTTGACTTGATGTCCGGCTACTGGCAAGTTGAATTGGCGCCGGAGGATCGATGCAAGGCCGCGTTTGCTACCCGGAAAGGCCTGTATCAGTTCCGCGTTAGGCCGTTCGGGCTGTGCAACGCCCCTGGAACCTTTGAACGCCTGATGGAAGCAGTATTGGCCGGCTGCACTACGAGACGTGCCTCATTTACCTCGACGATATCATCGTGTTCGGGAAGATGTTTACCGAGATGCTGGCCAACTTGGAGGTGGTGTTCCAGAGACTACAACTTCAGGGCTTAAGTTGAAACCCTCCAAGTGTGTCATTGGCGCCCGAAAAGTCACCAACTTGGGACACGTCGTGTCCGGCGCTGGTATCGAGACGGAGCCGGAGAAGGTCCAGGCTCTCCGAGACTGGCCCACCCCAGTCTCCCAGACCGAGGTACGGAGTTTCCTCGGGTTATGTAGTTATTACCGGAGGTTCGTCAAAGACCTTGCGACCGTGGCAGCGCCCCTGCATCAACTTACCCAGAAGGAGAAGAGCTTCGTGTGGACCGACGATTGTCAGATCGCATTTGAGACCCTGAAGGAGAAGATGATAGCGGCGCCCATTCTAGCCATGCCTGACATGTCCAAACCGTTTATCCTGGACACGGATGCCAGCGGCTGGGGCATCGGAGCCGTTCTGTCCCATGGCAGCAGGGTACTCACCAAGGCTGAGAAGGCCTACTGTGTGACCAGGCGCGAACTCCTGGCGGTGGTCCACTTCGTTAAGGCGTTCCGGCACTACCTCTACGGGAAGAAGTTCCTACTGCGCACCGACCACGGAACCTTGAGATGGCTCATGAGATTCAAAGAGCCGGAGGGCCAACTCGCAAGGTGGATCCAAGCTCTGTCGACCTATCAATTTGACATCGCCCACCGACCGGGCCGTAAGCATCAGAATGCTGACGCGATGAGCAGACGTCCGTGCAAGCAGTGTGGTCGGTCTTCCGGGACCGAAGACGGAGAGACTGCGGCGGCCCGAGCTGTGACCATATCTCCACCCAACGAGGACTTTGCAGCGGCCCAGGCTGCAGACCCCGAGCTACTTCCGGTGATTGAATGGGTGAAGGCCGGAACCAGACCTCGATGGGACCTAGTCTGTCAACACAACGGGGTAACAAAAGCACTGTGGGGAGCCTACGACGCCTTGGCCCTGGAAGGAGACCTCCTGATGCGACGTTGGTATGACGTGCGAGGCCGGGAGAAGGCCAAGTTACTGGTGGTCCCGAGGGCCTTTCAAAAGAGGATACTTAAGGAATGTCATGACAGCCCGACTGGAGAACACCTGGGGGTGTTCAAGACGTTGAGGAAGGTGCGACAAGCGTACACCTGGGTTGGCCTGCAGCGTGACGTTGGACAGTGGTGCCGGAGCTGCGACACGTGCAGTCGGAGGAAGCAGGCCGGGAAGAAACCCCGAGGACAGCACCGCGGGATGATGACGGGATGCCCCGGAGAACGTATCGCCATGGACTTGATGGGTCCTCTCTCCCTGACGACGAGAGGAAATCTGCATATTGTGGTCGTCTGTGACTATTTCACGCTTGCGCCCAGGCTGTGATTGACCTGTATGTCAGCCGGTTCGGTGTTCCCTCCCTGATACACTCGGACCAGTGGCGGAACTTTGAGAGCAAAGTGTTCGAGGGGATGTGCCGGATCCTCGGCATGAAGAAGACGCGGACGACGGCGTACCATCCGCAATCTAACGGCCAAGTTGAGAGGTTCAACAGGACTCTGGGTCAGATGCTTCATGCTAGTGCCGCCCGCCACCCCGACGATTGGGATGTCCATATTCCACTGACGCTGATGGCGTACCGTGCAGCCGCACACGAGACAACGGGGTATACGCCAAATATGATGACGTTTGGCCGGGAGGTGACGCTACCAGCTCACCTGACAGTTGGGGCTCCCCCGAGTGAGAGAACGGAGCCCGTGCCGTGGGTCGGGGACCTTCGTGACCACTTAGTCGACGTCCACGAGGATGCGAGGGAAAATAGTGGGAAGGCCCTGAGACGGCAGAAGCGCTTTTACAGCCTGAAGGCCAAGGCGCAAAGATTCGGCCCCGGAGACCAGATCTATCTGCATACCGTAGTGACCCGGCTAGGACAGATACGGAAGCTTCGAGACCGGTGGCTGGGACCGTTTGTGGTGGAGGCGGCATTGTCGGACGTTACCTACCGGATCCGGAGCGACGACGGGAGGCGACAGGTCGTCCATGTTGACCGGGTCAAACCATGTTATCCGCGGCTGGACGTGGAGGGTGACGATACACCGTCGGAGAGCGACAGTGACGATGGCGGCGACCAGCAGGGGCTGGAAACGGCTCACGTAGAGCCTTACGCCCTGACTCACCCGGTAGCCGTGCCGCCACCCATAGGCCAGCCCCAGACGAGCCGGAGTGGACGCGTCATCCGGCAGCCGGCCTGGCAGGCCGAATTTGAGTTGGAACCGCGGGGAACGCCGGACAGCGAGTTGGAGGACGAGCCCGAGGAAGTGGCCGAGGGTGAGGCAGCCCCCACACACGCGACGACGACCCGCGGTCGGCGAGTGGTGAAGCCTCGCAGGTTGCACGACTACGTGCTGGCGTTCCAGCCCGTGCACCGTAAGAGGGGGGAAGCCCGACCCCTCCAGCTGAGCGTGCAGCCCAGTGGACCTAATGTCGTGGGGCGGCTCTGCTAGCCGCCCATGTAATTCTGTGAAGGAAATCTGTGGACCTAATGTCGTGGTGGCCCGGCCAGACCGCCGGAAGGCGGCCACCTGGTAATTTCGCCGGCCCTGATGGCCCGTAATTGGCGAGGAGCTTTGTTTGATTGTTTAATTGATTCGAACTGTACAACTGGAACTGTAACGCCACCCTGGACGGAGGGGCCTGTACGGCCATGACGGGGACGTCATGATTTGGAAAGGCGGGGGCAGTGTAACGGTTAACCGTTTGTGTATATGACTGTTCGAATCAGAGGGGGGCGTGTCACCGCTGGAAGGGTGGAAGAGCCCGTGATGGAGGAGCCAGTGGTCGGAAATGCATTCCACCGTATTTCTCGCTTACCTGAGCGAGATAGGTGTTGCCCTTTTTGTGGAACATTCTTTACGAATTATGGATTGGGATGTCATTCCCATTTATGGACTATGGACTGTAATTTCGCTGGAAGGCGATTTTCCGGGTGTTCGCAACGGCTCCGGGAGGATATCCCCGGCTATATAAGCTCGTGTAGACGTTGGGAGCGTGTTCAGACCAGAAAGACAGAGCTGGAGGAAGCACGTCCAGGTACAGCCTGTAACTTTCGATTTTGGCGCAATTTACGGTTGGGCCGTAAATGCAGTTGTTTTGGCCTGGGCGTCTAAAAGCTTGTACAATCCTGTAGCTAGTGTAACCTGTAAAAACACGCCAATCCAATGAGAATTTGCCAGCTCGCATTTTCGGTGTGGAAACCTGTTTGTGGTTATACTATAGTTTAGGAAACTCGACAGCGTGGCGTGTCTAGTATAGTTGTGGGGTATTTTATAATACTGTAATGAGACATGTGTTTGCCCGTAGCACATCCAGGCAACTTGCATGGTCTAACTTCAGTATAAAATAAGGCTTTTAGGTCTATATCAGTAGGTTGATAATTTCGACATTATTGCTGTGCTTCTCCCGCTGCACTGGGACTAAAGTCGCAATATTTATGTGTCGATCTTGCTGACCGTGAAGCGGTATATGACGATAGTTAGGGATTCCCTCCACCCCCAGAAATATGCAACTGCACTAAATACAGAGATAAATCAGCCAAGTTTCCCCCTGCCATAATCCAACGACGTATCGTGTAGCCTGTTTATTCGGCGCAGACGGCCGTGCAACGCTATACGGGACGGAAACGGTCACAAGTCAAGGCACAGGCGGGCGAGCCGTTTTCGTCGGGAAACATCGATAAACTGGGCCGGACGCTTTGGGGGCAAGAAAGGTCGCAGACAGTTACACAGACGGCGTATAGCTGGCAAAAGACAAGTTACAGATACAGCTCACAGATCACACAAGAAAGATACGGAACACAGATTCCACAAGAAGGATATGTGTATTTATCACACATTACAAGCAAATCAAGACACACAGATCATAAGCAGTACAGTACAAGTCCAGACATACAGATCACAGATTATACAGTCAAGAAAGCTACAGAACACAGATCCCACAAGAAGGATATGTGTATTTATCACACATTAAAGAAAGATACACAGAGCACAGACAACACAGAAAAAGACAAGACATACAGATCACAGATCACACAGCAAAGGCAAGATACGGTGCAGGCGGGCTTCGTTTTACCGATGTAAAAGTGGTAACAAGACTTACAGACTGTACAGTCAAGCCAAGGCACAGATTACAGCCAGTAAAGAACAGACAGGGTCAAAGACAAGATACAAGTTACAGACAGTAAAGAAAAGACAAGGCACAGCACAGACAGACTTCTTCTCCCGAGAAACGCCGATAGACGGTGGAATTGGAGAAATCTGCGATCGGATCGCCGAGGGTCGCAGGAGGTCGCAGAAATCTGCGACCGGGTCGCAGAAATCTCCGACCGGGTCGCAGAAGGTCGCAGAAGCTTGCGACCAGGTCGCAGAGGGTCGCCAACGACAGTTGACATACAGTAATGATGTTTCATCGGTACCAGATGAAATGGTAATACAATATACACCAAAGTAATTGTCCTGACGGTCACGGAGAGTGAGTGGTGCGTATTTTTACCTGAGAGATCGTCGTGAAGTTGTGTAATCACAGGCCGTGGCTATAGACGGGTCGCAGCAGCCGTAAGGGTTGAGACGCCGGGCTATACTTACCTGTGCGGGAAGCAGACTGGTGAGCTGACAAGTTAGGGTCGGGCTACGACGACTGGGGGTGAAGAACACGTCTCTGGAGAGAGCGTCACCGCCGTGACGTTCCAACGACTGGGGGTCGTCTCTGGAGAGAGAGTTACTGCGTAACGTTCCAACGAGACTTGGGGCCATATCTGGAGAGAGCGTCACTGCCGTGACGTTCCAACGCCTGAGGGTATATATATATTGGGGAGAACGTTACCGCCGTAACGTTCCAACTGGCCTTGACGTTTCAATGACTGGGTGTCGTATCTGGAGAGAGCGTTATATCCTTAACGTTCCACCGGCGGGGTGCCATCCCTGGAGAGAGCGTTATACCCGTAACGTTCCAACGACGGAGGAAGAGAAGGGCCAGCAGCCCGGCCGCCCTTATCCCCAGAAGAGAAGGGCCTGCAGCCAGGCCGCCCTTATCGCGCATAGACATAAAGCACTATATTAACCATAAAGCTATATGCATACGCTCTCATATATATATTATTGCCATATAACATCAAGCTTAAACTGCACACATTCTCTTCTATTATCCACATATACACCAGGGATACGTATCCGTTAATTTTATATGCACACACCAAGTGTACGTATCCGTTAACCTTATATGCACACACCAAGTGTACGTATCCGTTAACCTTATATGCACACACCAAGTGTACGTATCCGTTAACTTTATATGCACACACCCTCTCATATCACGTGTATATATACATCAAGTTTATTTGCATACACTCCCCTAGTGTCTGTACATATATGTAAATATCATAACGTTACATCTCCTTAGGCATTCTGTCTAAGCCACGCGGTTCTACGCTATTATTTGTAACCGCGTATACTATTTGTGCAGAATATACGATAATAGACCTTTACATTGGCGCCAGTCATCCTTGTAGGATTGTGATAATCTCTTCGAGCCCCGGATCTCTACTAGTGAAGGGGTTAACGACGGTGACGGCCAGAATGCCAGTGGGCAATCCCGGTTATTGATTCGTTTTCTTGTAAACACCACGACTGGTCCTGCTCGTACACGTTACAGTTGTACCAGTTGCTGTCCTTTTAATTGATATTATACGAGGAGCCGCGCCTGCATGCCTTCGTGTCTGCGTCCGTACGACCGTGTCTCTAGGTACATGTAGTAGTAGTGGTAGTATTATTAGTAGTATGAGCCGTGGTTGGTTCCCTGCCACTCGGGGAAGATGAGAAAGATCTATGGCGTGACACGATCAGCCTAGGGGTAATTGACTTTGAAAAGTCAGAAAAAGAGGTGTCAGTTGTTATTGTATTGTTCCGCTGATGCATGACATATATAACAGCCTTACATAGGCCCAACCTAATCCGGGACGTCGATAAACTACGGTGGCTTGTTAGGGCCATGCATTGATTTTATCAATTTTCTGCCTTTTACTAGTTTTGAAAATTTCACTTTCGCGTTTTCTGTAATTTCTTGCCATTGACATCGATTCATTTCCGAGATATAAAGTTGTTTTCTGGTTTTAACAATTTCTTCTATCCATTTTCATGCGACTGCAAAAATCGAACAACCAAGTGAAAACACTAAAAATTAGCAAAAACATCAAAAAAGTATTTCAACCGCGGTGGAACGTATTTCAACCGCGGTGGAAAGTATTTCAACCGCGGTTGAAACTATTTCAACCACGGTTGAAACTATTTCAACTGCGGTGGAAAGTATTTCAACCGCGGTGGAAGGTATCTCAACCGCGGTGAAAAGTATTCCAACCGAGGTGAAAAGTATTTCAACCGCGGTGAAAAGTACTTCAACCGCGGAGAAAAGTATTTCAACCGCGGCAACCGCGGTGGGAAGTATTTCAGCTGCGGTGAGAAGTATTTCAACCGCGGTGGAAAGTATTTCAACCGCGGTGAAAATATTTCAACCACGATGAAAAGTATTTCAACCGCGGTTAAAAGTATTTCAACCGCGAGGAAAAGCATTTCATCCGCGGTGAAAAGTATTTCAACCGCGCGGTTGGAAGTATTTCAACCGCGGTGGAAATTATGTCAACCGCGGTGGAAAGTGTTTCAACCGCGGTGGAATGTATTTCAACCGCTGTGGGAAGTATTTCCACCGCGGTGGAAAGTATATCAACCGCGGTGAAAGTATTTCAACCACGGTGAAAAGTATTTCAACCGCGGTTAAAAGTATTTCAACCGCGAGGAAAAGCATTTCAACCGCGGTGAAAAGTATTTCAACCGCGGTGGAAACTATTTCAACCGCGGTGAAAAGTATTTCATCCGCGGTGGAAAGTATTTCAACCGTGGTGGAAAGTATTTCAACCGCGGTGAAAAGTTTTTCATTCGCGGTGGAAAGCATTTCAACCGCGGTGGAGAGTATTTCAACCGCGGTGGAAACTATTTCAACCGCAGTGAAAACTATTTCAACCGCGGTGGAAACTATTTCAACCGCGGTGGAAAGTATTTCAACCGCGGTGGAAACTATTTCAACCGCGGTGGAAACTATTTCAACCGCGGTGGAAAGTATTTCAACCGCGGTGGAAAGTATTGTAACCGTGGTGAAAAGTATTTCAACAGCAGTGGAAAGTATTTCAACCGCGGTGGAATGTATTTCAACCGCGGTTAAAAGTATTTCCACCGCGGTGGAAAGTTTTTCAACAGCGGTGGAAATATTTCAACCGCGGTGGAAACTATTTCAACCGCGGGGAAAAGTATTTCAACCACGGTGGAAACTATTTCAACCTCTGTGGAAACTGAAACTATTTCAATCGCAGTCGAATGTATTTTAACCCGCGGTGGAAAATATTTTCACCGCGGTGAAAAGTATTTCAACCGCGGTGGGAAGTATTTCAACCGCGGTGGAAAGTATTTCAACCGCGGTGGAAAGTATTTCAACCACGGTGGAATGTATTTCAACCGCGGTTGAAATTATTTCAACCGCGGTGAAATGTATTTCAACCGCGGTGGAAACTATTTCAACCGCGGTGAAAAGTATTTCAACCGCGGTGGAAAGTATTTCAACCGTGGTGGAAAGTATTTCAACCGAGGTGAAACGTTTTTCATTCGCGGTGGAAAGCATTTCAACCGCGGTGGAAAGTATTTCAACCGCGGTGGAGACTATTTCAACCGCGGGGAAAACTATTTCAACCGCGGTGGAAACTATTTCAACCGCGGTGGAAAGTATTTCAACCGCGATGGAAAGTATTGTAACCGTGGTGAAAAGTATTTCAACAGCAGTGGAAAGTATTTCAACCGCGGTGGAATGTATTTCAACCGCGGTGGAATGTATTTCAACCGCAGTTAAAAGTATTTCCACCGCGGTGAAAAGTATTTCAACCGCGGTGGAAATATGTCAACCGCGGTGGGAAGTATTTCAACCGCGATTGAATGAAAATGGATAGAAGAAATTGTTAAAACCAGAAAACAACTTTATATCTCGGAAATGAATCGATGGCAATGGCAAGAAATTACAGAAAACGCGAAAGTGAAATCTTGAAAATTAGTAAAAGGCAGAATATTGCAAAAATCAATGCATGGCCCTAACAAGCCACCGTAATAAACACCTTGTGTTGGTTTGTTTATACCCTGTATATAAAGGCCCATCGAAAGGCCAATTTCTGTTCAGGCGAAGCTCCGGCTGTAATAGGTCAAATATATTATTCACCTTTACACTCTTGTTTTGGGAGTGGTTCTCTGTTTGGACTGGCTTAGCACAGATATGTAGGAATGGCTTTTTGTGCAACAGAGCGCCACCATGACTCAACTGATTTTCTTTCTACTTTATTTGTTTTCCGATCTGACTGTTGTGATTTATAGTTTAATTTGTCAGCTCAGTATTGATCATTTATATCGGGTGGTTTTCAGGGAAAACAAAGTAAAGAAATCTATAAAGGTCATATTCTGTTCACGTGATTACCCAGCATTTATTATGTTTTCTTGCGCTTATACACATACTGCAGCTACATGTACAACAGTTCGGCAGTTCAGTGATACCCTCATACATAGTGTTGATATGCGCCTTCATTAATTAGCAGCATATGTAACCTATTTGCATCACAGATGACGGAGATTTTGAATGACACATTGAGTCTATAGCCCAAAATTAATATTGAACGCATGGAAAGCAAACAATTTCAGCCGAACACACCAATGTAAGTCGCATGTATTCCTACACAAACAATTCGATTATTGTGCACTTAAAGAACATACTTCAAAGACATATTGGGGTTATCGGACAAACCTTGAGAGATTGGCTAGGAGTATGGCTTCAATGTGTTGACTGAGTAAGATATGGATGATTGAGAAAATTTCATCCCAACTAAAAGTAGCTTGAAATTGGATGAAATTATATAAAGTTATTGTCAAAAAATTAACTGTTGAGCAGCATTTACTTTCTGTCCTAGGTGAGCAATTACTGAATTGCTAATAGTTACACAGAGTTATCATGCTTACAGAGACATTGTTACTGGACAGTTACACAGAGTTATCATGATTACAGAGACATTGTTACTGGACAGTTACACAGAGTTATCACGATTACAGAGACATTGTTACTGGACAGTTGCACAGAGTTATCATGATACAGACATTGTTACTGGACAGTTACACAGAGTTACAGAGAGACATTGTTACTGACAGTTACACAGAGTTATCATGATTACAGAGACATTATTACTGGACAGTTACACAGAGTTATGATTACAGAGACATTGTTACTGGACAGTTACACAGAGTTATCATGATTACAGAGACATTGTTACTGGACAGTTACACAGAGTTATCATGATTACAGAGACATTGTTACTGGACAGTTACACAGAGTTATCATGATTACAGAGACATTGTTACTGGACAGTTACAGAGAGTTATCATGATTACAGAGACATTGTTACTGGACAGTTACACAGAGTTATCATGATTACAGAGACATTGTTACTGGACAGTTACACAGAGTTACCATGATTACAGAGACATTGTTACTGGACAGTTACACAGAGTTATCATGATTACAGAGACATTGTTACTGGACAGTTACACAGAGTTAACATGATTACAGAGACATTGTTACTGGACAGTTACACAGAGTTATCATGATTACAGAGACATTGTTACTGGACAGTTACACAGAGTTATCATGATTACAGAGACATTGTTTCTGGACAGTTACACAGAGTTATCATGATTACAGAGACATTGTTACTGAACAGTTACACAGAGTTAACATGATTACAGAGACATTGTTACTGGACAGTTACACAGAGTTATCATGATTACAGAGACATTGTTACTGGACAGTTACACAGAGTTATCATGATTACAGAGAGTTATCATGATTACAGAGACATTGTTACTGGACAGTTACACAGAGTTATCATGATTACAGAGACATTGTTACTGGACAGTTACACATAGTTATCATGATTACAGAGACATTGTTACTGGACAGTTACACAGAGTTATCATGATTACAGAGACATTGTTACTGGACAGCTACACCGAGTTATCATGATTACAGAGACATTGTTACTGGACAGTTACACAAAGTTATCATGATTACAGAGACATTGTTACTGGACAGTTACACAGAGTTATCATGATTACAGAGACATTGTTACTGGACAGCTACACAGAGTTATCATGATTACAGAGACATTGTTACTGGACAGTTACAGAGAGTTATCATGATTACAGAGACATTGTTACTGGACAGTTACACAGAGTTACCATGATTACAGAGACATTGTTACTGGACAGTTACACAGAGTTATCATGATTACAGAGACATTGTTACTGGACAGTTACACAGAGTTATCATGATTACAGAGACATTGTTACTGGACAGTTACACAGAGTTATCATGATTACAGAGACATTGTAACTGGACAGTTACACAGAGTTATCATGATTACAGAGACATTGTTACTGGACAGTTACACAGAGTTATCATGATTACAGAGACATTGTTACTGGACAGTTACACAGAGTTATCATGATTACAGAGACATTGTTACTGGACAGTTACACAGAGTTATCATGATTACAGATACATTGTTACTGGACAGTTACACAGAGTTATCATGATTACAGAGACATTGTTACTGGACAGTTACACAGAGTTATCATGATTACAGAGACATTGTTACTGGACAGTTACACAGAGTTACCATGATTACAGAGACATTGTTACTGGACAGTTACACAGAGTTATCATGATTACAGAGACATTGTTACTGGACAGTTACACAGAGTTATCATGATTACAGAGACATTGTTACTGGACAGTTACACAGAGTTATCATGATTACAGAGACATTGTTACTGGACAGTTACACAGAGTTATCATGATTACAGAGACATTGTTACTGGACAGTTACACAGAGTTATCATGATTACAGAGACATTGTTACTGGACAGTTACACAGAGTTATCATGATTACAGAGACATTGTTACTGGACAGTTACACAGAGTTACCATGATTACAGAGACATTGTTACAGGACAGTTACACAGAGTTATCATGATTACAGAGACATTGTTACTGGACAGTTACACAGAGTTATCATGATTACAGAGACATTGTTACTGGGCAGTTACACAGAGTTATCATGATTACAGAGACATTGTTACTGGACAGTTACACAGAGTTATCATGATTACAGAGACATTGTTACTGGACAGTTACACAGAGTTATCATGATTACAGATATTGTTACTATGAAGAGTCTTCATGATACTGCACAATAACATGGTTACAACATGTCAAGTAAATGCAGAAATGCTACACTCAGTCACAATTGCCTGCGCAGGTTTGACTAGAGAAAATCAAAGCGCGAGGGAGAGTAGATTATGAGTATGTATATGTGCCCCAACTTTAATGTAGATTGAGCAAAAAATGAATGAATGAGAAAAGCCTGATATCGGTAAACACATCGAATTTCACAGATTTGACCATGGCACGGACAGGATATACTAATGATGTCAAACTATTTGTTTTTATTTATTGTAAGAGTCGGTGTTAGAACTAGTGTGAAAGTAGACGATGCGTTGCATAAAATTACTGGATGCAAAACCCACGAGAAGTCCATGGAACCCCAGGAAAATACCATGGAATTCCTTTCCCTCAAAGATTCACACATCAATAGTATTGTCATACCCATGAATTTACCACTGAGAAAGCAGAATTTTCCAAAATAATAGCCATGAAGCAATCATTAACGGCTGGTAAATACCAGCCTTTTAAGCACCATGATATACTGGCCTGGTCAGAGATTCGAGGGCCATAATTTAATTTAATAGGCCTACCAAGGCCATGAAAATAACCTCAATATATATGGGAGAAGGTCATGGTACTGAAGTCAACCTTCTGTTTAATGTTGTGGCTATGGATTGCAGGCAGTTCATGACATAGTTTATAATAAAAAAGCTATGAAAAACTGCTTCCAAGGCCTATCATTCAGGTTATAGATTTAAGGACGACTAATGTTAAGCATAGCTGCGGAATTATCTGCAATTTCTAGAGAAGGAGACTCTTCCTGTTTTATGCTAAGTTAATCAGTGGATTAATCCCAACGTTTCTGGAATTTATAACTGAGAAATAAATAGGCCATCTACAAGCATTTTAAATGTAAGTGCTTATGAATTTATCTTGTCTTATGAGTCATCCTTATCAATTTCTCATAGTGTCTACGATTTTCCTATACATCTGAGTGAAGCTCGCATCCCCTCACATTTCGCCATACAGTAGAGCTATACATCACTATGAACATTTTGTAAAATGCACATATTGTAAATTTCACAATTCATATGCATAAAAATATCGAAGTTAAATATGAAACTTCATGCATTTGTTATTCTAAAATGTTCGAAAATCGTTACGTCAGAATTTGTCAATTTTTATGCACACAAAATCTCACTTTTCTTCAAATGAGTTTACATCGAGATAAAATGAGAAGACCCGTTTAAAATAATATCAAGTTCTGCACAAACTCAAAACCCCTTAAACCTTCTTTTTAACAGAGCAAATGTGCTTAAATTGTCAATAATAACCTGTTAGGCTAATACTACACAACTACATAATATTTCACCTTTTATGTATGTACCTAAGTCTTGAAAAATGGAACTTGTTGCTCTCTCGCTTGCGCTCAGCATTAAGAGGATAGAACAAGGACTGGTTCGCTCGGTGTCCGTATAATGTGACTGAGTGGGGTGTCATGTCTGCCTACGGCATGATATTTCAGTGGGACAGCACTATAAAATGACAGCATTAGATCTGCTCTGTTACAAGTAGGTTCCCCTGCTCCTCTCCCTCCCCTCCCTTCCCTTCCCCGTCGCTATATATCTGAAAAATGTTGGAAGCGACGTTAAACCCTATTCACTCACTCACTCCTTTTATGTATGCACGGAGTACATGTATCATTGGATATAGCGGGGAAAACAGTCCGCTGTCATGCCTAGCATGTCGAAACAAACTAATTATCCCAATATTTCCATTGGCATTATGCGCATTGGCTTTAAATAATTAGAAAAACACATTGTGTTAGATTTTAAACATATTCCAGGAATCTCACGGCTCTCCGAATACATAGAGGATATTGCATGCTTAGTCTTGAATATCGCGAATAGTTTTCCGAGTGAAAGACACGACATGAAGTTTTGCTTCCTATTTCACGAGAAACATACTTTTGATATTCAAGTGTAGCCATGCAATAGTCTGTTTATTATTAATGTTGATTCATATAAAATTTCTATATTGCATTGCCCGAGTTATCCTTTTATCGGGGAACTACTGGTTTTCTCAAAACGTAAACGCCGCCGATGTTACTACGGTAATGGACAATCATATGAGTTCACTATTACTCAAATACCTTTTATGAATGAAATATATAACCCAGTGGCTACATTGGATCAAAACATCAAGTGTGTGTGACGAAGGCTCCGCGCCGTACATCGCGGAAAACGCTTCTAAAAGTTCAATTTTTTCACATTATTCGATTCTTTCTTTGGGAGCAGTTTTGCAAATTTATCCATAACTTATTCAGAATACTCTATCCGTGTGTCTTATTTTCACCGCTAACTATATCCTGAATTCAATGGTGATAATTCACTGCATTTAACTGCAGTGTAATATCACTTTTACGAGTGAGGAAAATATTTATAATTCACCACTAAATATATAATAAAAAACAAACATTCGATTTTTTTTTTCAATTAAATTCTCTTCCCTATCCAAAACTTGAGCATCGCGTTTTTCAAAGACAATACATTGTTGGTACATATTGTATTCTATTTGATGGAAATATGATTTCATGTGTTTGTTGATATGCCACAAACTGACACATTTATGATCCATTTGTGTTAGGCCTTCTCTTGAGCGGAGAGATCTCACCTTTATTTTGAAGACATAGTTTCAACGTAACCATGACAATGTATTGCTCAAATTGCCTTCTTCTTCCACATACATTGACGATATACTATAGGTAGAATAAGCCTACCTTAAACGTCCATGGGAAGTGAAATACATATACCTAACAATACTTACTGAGTAACTGCATGAAGATGAAGAAGTATCCGGAGAATTAAGTTACCTGGACAAAAGTGCGAGATACAGTACTGGTCACGGAATCTTGCTGAAGTGATCTGACTGTTCAGGCAATATTTAGAATATACAATATATAATATTTTCCTTCCATATGACATATTACACTGTTATATGTGCGATATGACATATTACACGGTTATATGTGCGATATGACATATTACACTGTTATATGTGCGATATGACATATTACACTGTTATATGTGCGATATGACATATTACACTGTTGTATGTGTGATATGACATATTACACTGTTATATGTGCGATATGACATATTACACTGTTATATGTGCGATATGACATATTACACTGTCATATGTGCGATATGACATATCACACTGTTATATGTGCGATATGACATATTACACTGTTATATGTGCGATATGACATATTACACTGTTATATGTGCGATATGACATATTACACTGTTATATGTGCGATATGACATATTACACTGTTATATGTGCGATATGACATATTACACTGTTATATGTGCGATATGACATATTACACTGTTATATGTGCGATATGACATATTACACTGTTATATGTGCGACATCTGCACTTATTTGTTTCAAAGAATTGCATTTTAGCAAAACTATCTTGACGAAAATAAAGTTTGGAATATCTGTTCTTTATGATGGACATTACAGTTTGTTGGAATGCTAAGCATGAGTTGGTACAGTTGGTGCATATGAGGAGTATTTCAAAGAAAGATGTAAGTGTTCATGCCAAAATGTCCAGCTGATTATATTTACTTTGGTGAGAGCTATAAAAGTAACAATCGGAGCGTGATTGAGATACACCTTTCTGCTGATAATGACTAAGAAATTCTTTGAATTGAAGAATAGTCGTTAATAATGTGGAATCTCCTGGCGAAAAAGCATAATGTTGACAAACTGTTGACCGCTTCTCTCGTATATTCATGTTTGGGATTGCTGCTATCTGTCTACCTTATAATATATTTCGATAAATGACGATATTTTTTTATGGACGACGGCTGGATACTGAATTGTCGCATCTACAAACGTCTATACTTCAAAGTCCCTCGAGGCAAATCATGCAATTAGCTGCTATAATCGAGCTTAGTCCAAGCTGGTTACTAGCCTGTAATACTACAGAAGGAAATATCTGTTGCATTCTAGGGAGCGAGTATCCTTTTTATCATACCAAGTATTGTTAGATTTTTTATGTACAATGTCACTATGCTTGTCCCAATTAAGTTAATTATGTGGATACTGTGATATTTTTTTCACTTGTAGACCTACCAAACACTGTATTAAAATTTAACATCCATATTCTGACGATATATAGATTTTGTTCCGGTCCGTCCGCATATCGAGCCGACTCAATTTGACGGTATACAATAAAGTCAACAGCATGCATACAATACATCTCTGCATGTTAATTTTGATGGGGAATTGGAAAAATCTGAGCAAATTATCCGTATTCCCGGAATGTCTACTTTGTCATTTTCTCATAATTTGGTAACTGAATTAATTCATTGAGACCTTTCGGTTAACACAGACACATTGATAAACTGAATCATCCATCGATTTCTCAAGTTCATGAAGGTTTCGCCCCGTGATTCCATCAGGTCCAGTTTCATTTCATACTCGGGCGTTCCAGAAACGTAGGGCTTGGTGTTCTTTCGTAGCATTTAAACTAAATTCATTTTTCAGCACGGTTTGTACACAGGTTCTCTGCACATAATATAACTGTTAGAGTTTCCTCCCATTTAAAAGCATGGGTTGAAACTTTCACGCTTTTCCTGGCTAATTTCTGCAACAGAGGCTGAAATTGGGGCATATCGAGAAATAACAATTCGTTTATTCGAAAACAACTAAGACATTCCTTAAAGGAACGCTTTTAATGGAAAGGTTGGGTATGACATTCATTACCTTTTTATTTCGCTTGTATCGTAGCAGCAAACTATAAGTGTTTGAGCAACGTCTGTTACTTCGTATTCGTAATATGAGTATGAGTAGGTTTTCAACTCAGTTCACTTCGATCAACTGGTAGACCTATGTACAAATCAACGTTGGTGTGTACACGGTATAAAAATCTCACATTTGTTTTTGAATTTTCTTAAAACAGGTCATATTTTAAAATTCTAATACGAGGAATTTCATTTTTGTTTTGTTTATATAGAAGATTCAATCCGAAAAGCTGACACAGATGGTAGCTGTCAAAAATGTCAAACTTGACTTATTTTTGGTGAATTTGCAAAAATGATGTTTTTTTCATTCAGGAGAAAATGAGATAATATTAATTTGAATGAAAAACAGAAATTAGGCTGGAAATTATTACACAGAAATATAATAATATTCATCCGTTCGTCTCACATACTCAATTATTTATTCTCATATTCTTGAACAACACAGAAACAAGATTCTTACTCAGTTTGTCAGTTATTTCTCATATATGTAGATATATGGAGAGCTGTGTGCTTAGTTACTTTGCTCATGGATCTCATAATCCATATTCGTACGACAAAGAGATTTTATTTCTGTTCGTTGCCGATCATTCTGAGCTGAACGAGCTGACTCAATTTGACGAAATACAATAAAGTCATCCACATGCAGACATATCGGATATCAACTCCTCGATTCATGTTGATATTGATGGAGAATTGGAGAGAACCAGGCAAATTATCATGGAATTCATATGCTTTGTCATTTTCTCACAGTTTATGAATTCAAGATATGTTCATTCGGTTGACACAGACAGACTCAGAAGCGGAACCATCCATTGAATGCTCAAGTTAGTGAAACATTCGCCCCATGATTCCTCAGATTCGGTTGATTTTCATGTTAAGTTTTTTTCAGCGCAGCTTGTGCATAAGTTGTCTGGCTGCTGAGAGTTACCTCCCATTTGAAGTCATGTATTGACTACTCCCTGTAACTGAGGCCGAAAGGGCTTTCCCAATAAAATGTATTTATTTATTTATAACTTCATGTAAGGAAATTTTACCTCCAGGTTAGAAAATCAGTTTCCCCTAAACT
>JAVTVY010002425.1:0-35724 GCA_036873755.1 Hanleya hanleyi
ACACCCAACCCGTCAGATGCCCCTTCATGAATGCTTCACTTTGATACCTCAGTCGACCCCATTGGACCATTAGGGACTCCCCTAGCTCCCAAAAGGCTATTTTCATACCCTTCGGCCACCGCGCATGCGCAGAAGGCCGATATGTCAACCCCACACCCAGCCCATTAGATGCCCCTTCACATAAGCTTCACTTTGATACCTCACTCGACCCCATCGGACCATTTTATCTAGGCACTACTTTTTCTCCGCGGAAGCTTTTTTCCGAGACCGAATCACCGCCAAAACCGCGGCCAAACCGCATCACCGCGGATGAATACATCCTGAATACATCCCCTGCAGCAATTGGAACTCTCCTGGATTGGAGGTAGCTTTTGGTCTTTCTGCCGGAACTATATTGCATTTGACCTCTGTCACCCTCCCGTGACCTCCCTAATATGCAAATTTCTGAGGTCAATGATAAAGCAAATACTCTTACATTACTACTATCCTCTGTGTGATGTATGCATATTTGAGTCGAAAAATGTTGTGCAGTGTCATGAAATTGGTGTTACTGTCTGCCGTATTAGCGCAAGATGCCTATTATAGGTTTCAAACTACTACCACTGAATCACATGCGTGCTCATGTATGTATTATTACACATATGATTTCCTGAGCGATCACCGGGGCATGATAACAGGATGAGAAAAACCAGAGGCGAGACTGGCAGCTGGGAGGAAAACTCTTCCAACAAGAAAAGATATTTCTCCAAGACGGTTCCCTCGGAACAAGATCATCGATATTATGAGGACTTGGTGAACAAAATTGATATTGTTTCATTCTGGCTTATTCTGTGGTTAATAGTGTCGGCGTTTCTGGTTATTGTCATTATACTAACGACAGGCGTGTGATATCCTCATCCGGATGTCTGCTATCCAGAATAATTAATGGATCATTCCATAGGTTGCGCTTCATACTTGTCTTCCGCATAAGGACTGATATGCCAATCTGTATATATTCTCCGGTGACTGAATCATGTTTAAAAGCTTCATGATTTAATATATTTCCTCTGTGTGATGTCTGCATACTTGAAGCGAATAATATTGTACAGTGTCATGGACATTGTCTGTTACAATGTCAAGCAGTGTCATTGTCTGTAGTGCCATTGTCTACCTACTCGAACCTGGAATTGGCTATTGTGTGAAAACGCGGATATAAAAATAGGTCAACGTCCTCTTAATTTCATAGTATGAACGTCTTTCGAAATCCCATATTTCCATGTAGTACCATAAGTGTACCATAATTTTTCTAAATCAGAAACGATAGAAGCCACATGTTCATTTTGACGAATCCATTGTTAACGTAACAATGGTATCAATGGTACGTCTATTTTTAATTTTCACGAAAACCAGCTTGAATATCCTTCAGTTTCTATTCGGTTTCTATTTGCCAAAAAAGGTAGTCACTAATCAATGTTTTACAAATACAGCTAGTCCATGAAATCGAGCGATACTTACCTGGGTCTGTATGATTGCGGCCAGGTTTTGGAACCGGTAAAACAATGACATTATGCCATGACGACGGAAAAGCCCCCGCCAAGCAATTAAATATGGATAATAAGGTTTCAATGGAAGAATCCGGTAAATGTTTTAAAAGTTGATAAAACGAATATTATCAGGGTCATGCAGCAGCAGAATCGATATCTTTCTCAAGAGGAGTATGAAGTTCGTCAATTCAAAACATGCCGTTATATTCTTCATTACTAAGAAAAAAAAGATAACTTTAGTATCCTTATTTTCTTCTATTTCTTGAAACCTTTGAGATTCAGGTATATAATTACCTGTCAAAGAGGTTTAAGCGATCGATTTGTCCAGCATATTAGCAATATCTGATTTGTCAGATAATAACTGGCCTACAGCCTTAAGACGATGGACACTGGATTTGAAGCTTTTATCTTAATTCTCTGATATTGACGTGGTCGCCTCCAAAGAGATTGTCGTGAACAGCAAAAAAAAAACAAACACATTCTTTAGGAAAGGAAAGGTCTCAAAGTGAGCTATCTGATGCTGAATACGTTTCTTTAGGCGAGAAAAAAATTGCTTAAGAACCATCGTTAAAAATATCTGAATAATTATTTGACCTCAAAGGTTCTCTTTGTCATCCCAAATGATACTACGACCGTTAAAATCACTCAAAAATAATCATAGTTTGGGAAGCTGATTATACCGATTTTGAAGTTCACCAAGACGGAGACCACCACAAGAAGGAATAGCAAATCGAGCATATAGAGTAAAACTGCTACGGCTTGTAAATCCTTCTTTAACCCAACATGACTACCGGTATGTTAAACATCCATTTTAATTGGTATTGAAGGGTCGCCTCTAGCTTTTCCATGTGCTTCAAAAGCATAGAAATGACACGGAGAATATTTAATAATTCAAATTTATTTTATATCTGCTTCATTGAGAAAAGTCTAATTCGGACAAAAAAATTGACGGTTCATAATCATCTAACAACTGAAGCTCATTTAAATCTGGCCAAACTTCTCTGTAATTTTCATTGAGGGAGGGTTAGTGACTGAGATATTGACGTCTATATAAAGAAATAACACGAAAGTCCGTGCAGACTAAGAAATGGAGTGATAACTTAGCCATTATATACCGTTCTACTATAGATCTCTCACTCTGAATTTTCTGACTTTTCTGCCTGTTTATCTCTAAATTGTTTTGTTGTATTGCCATACATTTCTTTTTCTTTGATCCCTGGTTCAAGGAACATTTGCCTGTCAGGGATCGCCCCTTATCAGAAGTTTTCAGCAATCAAGCTATTATCTGGTGTTAAGTTCATAGGTATATCTTTATTGAGAATACAACTTATCTTCACCCACACATACGTTTTCATCCTCCAAGAGTAGCTCATTAATATTAACATCTCTAGTATGTTCAGCAATTACATCAGCATATAGATGAAGCTCAAGTCATCATCAGAATTAATAGAGGTATCATCAGTACGATTATTATTATTATGTATCGGAGCATTATAGGATTATGTTGTTGAAGAATTGATTTTCATTCACAACACTCTTGTTTTCTACTTCAAACAAAGAAACCTGAGCCTGAAATGCTTCTGTTTCTACAATCTCAATAGACACCTTGCCTTCAGACTTCATCTAGCAAAGATCCGGACTTGTGTCCGTTTTACTTTTCTTGCTAACCGGTCTAAGAATACCGGTATTGCCTTATCAGAGAGAAATGAAAAACGTTTTGGGCCCTTGGAGGCGTATGGCTTTGTTTTGTGGTGTTTGATTGATTCCCAGCCCCCGCCTCTTCCCCCTGAATAACGCACCTCCCACAATGCGAGTCTTCTCCCCTGAATTTGCCAGAAAAAGGGGCTTTTTCTGAAGCAGTCTGATGATTTTTATTAGTCGAGAAACTTCTTTCTTCTGACTATATAAGGATCTTCTTATAAAGGACACCCGACCGTGACCCAATAAACGTGTGTACCGCGAGAGAGATATCAACTGGATTAACAGCATCCAAGCCAAGTAGTTGTAGGCTCAGTGGCCTTCCAAATACTGTGTTTGCTATACTAATAAACAAAAACTAAATAAAATTTTTATTTATGTTTGAATCAATATAGTTTTGTTATAGATAAAACAACATAACATCAATATATTCAACTATAACAATAAATTCAACTACAGGACCCGAAAATTCATAGAATACGACAAACTCCAAATCTCTAATTCTGCAAATATCATGTATAAGTCTTTTGAGACTTCATTTGAGACAAATTTGACTGACTGGGTAATGTTACTTTGAATTTAGATTTATATTGATATTAAAGTTTCCTAGATGATCAAGCGAGAAAATAGAAGGTTTTCAAGTTTTGTAGCCTCATTTTGGCGTCATAACAAAAAGAGTTACCTCCCTTAGAAAGCGTACAATATGAATTCTGAGGAAGTCATTATTATACTCTTATGAACTTGTGACGGAGTCAATATCATGAAACCTGCGGCCTCGGTCAGGTCTGCCTGGCCAAGTCTGACTTCGGGTCCAGGTTTCATGATATTGACTCCGACACAAGTTTATAAGTGTTTTATTATACCGAATTTATTAACTGCAGTGAATTATCGCTATGACGCCAGACTACCGCATGATACTACTACTCCTTTCCAAAAACGCTGTTTGGCGAATACTTTGTCATACAGCTGTGTGTCATCGGAAACGAGACACACAGATGCAATTTTATGAATAGTTCATGGATAAATCTACAAAGCTGCTTCCAATCTGACTGGAATAATATTGAGAATTTCAACTTTCAGACGCGTTTTTCGAGATTTACGAGGTGAACTCTTCGTCATAAACCCAGGGTGTTTTGATACAATTCAGCCACCGGCTTTACACACTTCATTCATAAATCCTATTTGGGTCATGGTGAACTAATTTGATTGGGTGACATCGACCGTGTAAAGTTACTCCAGTTTTGAGATCAGAATGAAATGGATTACTCGGGCAGTGCAGACAGAAATTATACATATAACAAATTATTATACCTCTTAAATATTCAGGAGACCGAAACGTATGCTTACCATTGACGAACGGGAGTATTTATCTCCAGCCTTCTTTCTCAACTCAGCAAAGAATTTGAAGAGGAATTCGCCAAGTTATTCTTTCGTTATTGACGAAAGACTATCGAAATCAACATCTTTTGCTTGACAGAAGACCCGTAATGTTGATATAGACGCCTGTATAACATTTTTTGCTTTCTTACTGTCCCTATTTTGTAACAGTTCTTGTAGATTTTTATCGCACAAATAAATCTACGAAGCGACCACCGTCAGCCATGTTGCAGGCAGACGGTACTTGTAAACAGTTATCACGTGATTACAATATTAGTAGTATACAAAGAGTAAATTGAGGGATTGGCGCTTCACTGCGCATGCGCAGAACCTGTTGTGACGTCAGAATTGGTTTTGTGCGCATGCGTGTGGTGCTGTGGTGGGTGGTGGATGGGTGCAAGATGGCGTCGTTGGTGGTGGGTGGTGGATGGGTGCAAGATGGCGTCGTGGGTGGTGGGTGGTGGATGGGTGCAAGATGGCGTCGTGGGTGGTGGGTGGTGGATGGGTGCAAGATGGCGTCGTGGGTGGTGGGTGGTGGATGGGTGCAAGATGGCGGCACATGTGGTGGGTGGTGGATGGGTGCAAGATGGCGTCGTGGGTGGTGGGTGGTGGATGGGTGCAAGATGGCGGCACATGTGGTGGGTGGTGGATGGGTGCAAGATGGCATTTCGTCAGAATTGGTTTTGTGCGCATGCGTGTGGTGCTGTGGTGGGTGGTGGATGGGTGCAAGATGGCGTCGTGGGTGGTGGGTGGTGGATGGGTGCAAGATGGCGTCGTGGGTGGTGGGTGGTGGATGGGTGCAAGATGGCGTCGTGGGTGGTGGGTGGTGGATGGGTGCAAGATGGCGGCTAATGTGGTGGGTGGTGGATGGGTGCAAGATGGCGTCGTGGGTGGTGGGTGGTGGATGGGTGCAAGATGGCGGCTAATGTGGTGGGTGGTGGATGGGTGCAAGATGGCGGCTAATGTGGTGGGTGGTGGATGGGTGCAAGATGGCGGCTAATGTGGTGGGTGGTGGATGGGTGCAAGATGGCGGATTGTAGAAAAACGTATAAAAGGAGTGGATTTTTAGGGAAGGGGTGTATTCATTGCACTATCTTGCGGAGCACTTTGACTTACCTGACCTGACCCGCCTGCCTGCTTGCTTCACCTTTAGCCAGTCAGCTTGCCTGTTTTGTATGAGCTGTGGAGAACCTTTCACTATATTTCATTTTACCAGTGCAAATTCACCAGACGTTTACACGGTAGCAGTTACTCACCAGCCTGAGCCCATAGTCATGATGAATTCAGCCGACCTAGTCACGCTTCAAAAGAACCGTCCTCGCCTCGTTGATGAGATGCAGCATGTGGGCGAATTATGTGATGTGCTTATGGCCGATAACATACCCCTGAAACAGGGTGTCGAAGATATCATGGCGGAGAACACCCCTTCACGACAAAACAGAAAACTCATCGATGGTCTACTGCGCCGTGGCCCCTATGCATTTCTAGCCTTCGTGGAGGTGCTGAAGAAGACGGGAAATGAAGAACTAGCGGATCTACTTGAAATTCCCCTTGTAGATGATGATATCTTAGTCATGGATACCACCGAAGAGCGTACAGCTAGCAAACGTACGCACACTACCCCAGAGAGTACACCTGTCAAACGCGTTGGACGCTCCAAACGCCCCCGACTAACACCGTTAGAAATACCTGAGTCAGTGGTTGAGCAGCCAGTATTCCAGCAAGTGCCTGTGAAACAAGAAGTACAACTTCCTATCACTGGGTGAAATGTGCCAGTTTCCGAATTCGGAAACAGGGCGGAAACTGGGTGGAAACAACCGGATTCCATCCAGTTTCCGCTCAGTTTCCGCATAGTTTCCAAATTGTAAACTGGATAGATACAAGATGGAAACTGCACGGAAACCATGGAGCACCCCAAGCGGAAACTGAGCGGAACCCAGGATTCCGGAGGTGCGGAATAGTGAACGTGTTACACTTTCCAAGCTGTTTCCGCCAAGATTCCACAGCGGAAATTATGCGGAATCTGGGCCGGAAACAGGATTGAAACCGGTTGGAAACTGTAACACTCTGCTGGTTTCCGCACTGGAAACAGCGCGGAAACTGGCTGGAAATATGAAAAATCCAAATACAGCTGTGCGGAAAATAAGCGGAAACAGGTTGGAAACAGACCGTCCTTAAAAGGTTTTCAACCAGTTTCCGCCTACTTTCCGACTAAGTTTCCAAATTGTAAACTGGACAGAAACAAGACAGAAACTGGGCGGAAACCATGGAGCATGCCAAGCGGAAACTGAACGGAACCCAGGATTCCGGAGGTGCGGAATAGTGGACGTGTTACAGTTTCCAAGCTGTTTCCGCCAAGATTCCGCAGCGGAAATTATGCGGAATCTGGGCCGGAAACAGGATTGAAACCGGTTGGAAACTGTAACACTCTGCTGGTTTCCGCACTGGAAACAGTGCGGAAACAGGCTGGAAATATGAAATATCCAAATAGAGCTGTGCGGAAAATAAGCGGAAACAGGTTGGAAACAGACCGTGCTTAAAAGGTTTCCAACCAGTTTCCGCCTAGTTTCCGACTAAGTTTCCAAATTGTAAACTGGACAGATACAAGATGGAAACTGCACGGAAACCATGGAGCATGCCAAGCAGAAACTGAGCGGAAACAGGTTGGAAACAGACCGTGCTTAAAAGGTTTCCAACCAGTTTCCGCCTAGTTTCCGACTAAGTTTCCAAATTGTAAACTGGACAGAAACTGGGCGGAAACCATGGAGCACCCCAAGCGGAAACTGAGCGGAACCCAGGATTCTGGAGGTGCGGAATAGTGGACGTGTTACAGTTTCCAAGCTGTTTCCGCCAAGATTCCGTAGCGGAAATTATGCGGAATCTGGGCCGGAAACAGGATTGAAACCGGTTGGAAACTGTAACACTGGTTTCCGCACTGGAAACAGCGCGGAAACGGGCTGGAAATATGAAATATCCAAATACAGCTGTGCGGAAAATAAGCGGAAACAGGTTGGAAACAGACCGTGTCCGCCTAGTTTCCGACCAAGTTTCCAAATTGTAAACTGGACAGAAACTGGACGGAAACCATGGAGCATGCCAAGCGGAAACCGAGCGGAACCCAGGATTCCGGAGCTGCGGAATAGTTACAGTTCCCAAGCTGTTTCCGCCAAGATTCCGCAGCGGAAATCATGTCGAAAGTGGGCCGGAAACAGGATTGAAACTGGTTGGAAACTGTAACACTCTGTTGGTTTCCGCAATAGAAACAGAACGGAAACAGGCTGGAAACATGAAATACCTGAATAGAGCGGTGCGGAAAATAAGTGGAAATGTTAGTTTATACAAAAGAAAAGTCAGTGGTAAAATGTTCAATATTTATTTACATTCAGATTGGTATACAGTTCTTTGATCCTGAAATATCAGTGCATTGGAGAATAAGATGTCAAACCAACAAGTTAACAATGGATGATTCTGGCGCCATTCTACTCTAATGTAAACACATTAAACTAAATACTTTCAAGGTGAAATGCAAAGGTTTGTCTACATCACTTGATATTTGCAGTAAGATTGGAGAAATAATGTGTATATTAATTTCATTTCAGTTTTAAAACATTTGCTTAAGCCTAATGAAGTTAAAAACTAAAAAATGTAAAGCTGTATTATTTACGAAATTTCGATCCGTACATGATTACCTCCTCCTGGGGGCGCTGCGATACGTGACGTAGCAGTGGAACCAGCACAGTCTGCACAACATGATGTAGCTGCATTGTATGGAAATACCTCACATAGATAAGCTAGGCTATTGCTCACGAAGCCTTTACTTGTGTCATTCACGTTCACTGAAACGTATCACAGGTTGGTGATCATTCGCTATGGGGGATAAAAGAAAAAGTCGGAATTTACCAATCTATATTTCCGATTCTCTCGGTATGACTGTCGCCCATGGCACCTGCAGTGTCACTGATTCTATCGTTGTCTGAAGGTTCTTTGTTCACAATAGGTTCGTGTTGGTAAGGCAGGGGCACCCCTGCATTAACCATTGCCGTGAATTCTTCTTAATTCCTCGTCGGAAGAAGTGTAAGAAAATTCCTCTGCATCACTGTCGTTGTCTACATTCATGTTAGCCGCCATTTTTTTCTGGTGGAAAAGCTCCGAGTCAAGGGGAGATAAGCGATGCCATGTTTTAAAGCCGCTGATCATACACATGTTTTATTTCTCTTTAAAAAATAAAACTTATCACCAGATTTCGTTCATTGATGGTTGTATAATTTATTATCATCATAAAAAGGAAAGGGAAATGCTTTTTTCTTACTTTTAATACCTTTGCATTTCACCTTTAATACGAAGCTGCGCATCAAAAAACCCATACATTCATAATGTATTCAATTTGAACCAAGATGTCAGGAACACCAAGCAGTCAAGTCACAAATATACAGATTATCAAAAGTTTTCCAATTCGAAATGACCCCTAAGATTTCCGTCCAATCAGAGAAACCGGTATTCATTACATAAATTCCTTGATGCATCAATATGATCAATGATGTATACCAAATTTTACATCGTGCATTTGAACAGTATCAGAGATAGAGATCATTAATGATTTCGCATAAATTAAAGATGGCCGCCCATCCTTCCCGCCACTCAGAGGAACTGATGTGGTTATTCATTGAAAGTCTCTTGATACATTGATGCTGTGCACCAAGTTTCGTATAGAACACTGAAATGGTATCAGAGATATACATCATTAAAGATTTTGCATAAATTAAAGATGGCCACCAAGGTTTCCGCCTAATCAGAGAAACCAGAACTGTCATTTGTCGTCTCTTGATGCATCGATGATGTATACCAAATTTTACATCGAGCACTTGAACGCCAGAGAACGAGATCATTATTGATTTTGCATAAATTAAAGATGGCCGCCCATCCTTCACCCCACTCAGAGGAACTGACGTGGTTATTCATTGCAAGTCAGTTGATACATTGATGCTGTATACCAAGTTTGTTATAGAACACTTAAATTAGATCAGAGATATATATCATTAAAGTTTTTGCATAAATTAAAGATGGCCGCCTAGGTTTTCGATCAATCAGGTCCCGATTCAAAGTATCTGGATGTATCGATGATGTATACCAACTTTCATATAAAACAACTGAATGGTAACAGAGATATGTATCATTATCGATTTCGCATAAATTAAAGATGGCCTCCAGGATTTCCAGCTTATCAGAAAAGCCGGTTTGGTAATTCATTTAAAGTTGCTTGATGTATCGATGATGTATACCAACTTTCGTATTGAACAGTTGAATGGTTTCCGAGATATGCATCATTATCCATTTCACATAAAATTAAAGATGGCCGCCAAGGTTTTCACCCAATCAGGTCCCAATTAAATAGGCTTCTGGTCCTTGACTAGGTAAATAAGCATACCAAATTTGGAATTCTTCAGTGGAACCGTTCTCCGGCTATCTCGCTCACGTACGGACGTACGGACAGACGGACATACAAGACGACAATACCCCATGGCCAAAATTGGCCGAGGGGTAATAAAACAGTCCATGAACAAGTGTAATATTCAGTCCATCAAACGCAACATGGGTGTAACATGAAACAGTGGTACCTTAAGCTTTGTTGCCACAGTTTACATGTAGGACATATCAAGAACAAACTTCATCTGTCTCCTGTTAACACGGTCGTTCGATTTGCCAAGATTCTTGGTCCCGTGATCCTTTGCGAAATGTCAAACAACAACAACACCGACATAACGTCATAATTGAAAATTAATCGCAACAATACAAACAGACGATGTCACGTCTCAAACGCGTCACCTGTGTGACGTCGGGTCACATGCATGATCTCCACAGATATGTCTACGTTATGTTCCATGTTCTATGAGTTCGTACATTATCCAATAGGAAGCTGTAATGCTGACCGTGCAACCAGAGACTGTAGGGAGAACAGGACCGGATGACTGGATTCGAGATTGATATCTCTAGTGGTCCTTTCACTTAGTAATATTTTCCCGTGTTCACTGAAGTCCAAGTAATCATTTTCACTTCACTTGGAGCAACTGGCACTTGCAGGATAACATCTTTATAGCACCTCTCTTCGCTTATTGGTCTATCAGGGTAAACAGATGTCAGGATCACCAAGGGGAATGTTACTTGCTCGTCTTATTCTGTACTTCTCAACAACATTCTGTAAAAATCAAAAGTTTTATTAAGGTTAGTCAGAGTGAAAACTAAATCGAAATGGTCTATAAGGCCAGGCTATGCAATACTGGTAATTCATGAGGCAGTGGATGGGAAAGTTGACATCATATTCTGGCTGTCAGGCCTAGGCTTCTAATAAAGCTCTGCAAATGACAAGATACTGATATTGCGTGCCCTGTAAAATTTGTCCTTCAAAAATGCAATACAATTCAACAAGGAATACATAGTGAATCCTCTGATGTTTCATATGGCCCGTAGAGCAGACTCTGTAATGAAATAGCATATGTAAAATAAACATAACCAGGTAATGAGATGGCAGAAGGTGCCATCCATGAAGTACGTACTCCAAAGATAGTGCTGTGGCACTGTAGCTCATCTGAATGTAGCTGGAGAAAGTGGCTTAAGATATTTTTCAACACAGAAAGAGCTGCAACATGAGAACTAGCAGTGAAAAGAAAATCCAAAATGGCGACCAGGCAGCCATAATAATTAATTATGCAAATCAGGTCAAAGCTGCATAACTAGACCGCACAGGAGACCTATGTATCAATTTTGAGATTGAGATTCAGTAGGTCATGAAAACGCAGCAAGGAAGCAATCAAAGATTGCTCAATTGTATGCCCCCCTTGCGCTTTAATCCGACACTGCTCCATCATTGTTCTGTTTTGTATTGGTCTGTGGAGGCCTAATTTGGCTAATTATTAAAATTCTGTTTCAGTCACTTTTTTCGGCATGCCTCGCATAATACATGTACATATTCCACCAGGGACTTTCGCCAAATTCACAAATGTGACCTGGTCATGAGACCTACATTCCTTGGGAGTATATTGTGGTGAAATTATGAAGCGATCGTGAACTTTGAATTTGCATCCAATTCACTCTTTTTGGGGCAATTTCATATTTCAGGACCTATGTGATCTACTTTGGAATGTGCTTTGGACAAATAAATATATCCCATTCATTTAGGTTTGATGAACAAAAGGCCATAACTCTTGAAAATATAACCGAAAGCAGAGAAACTTCACGCTGCACAACTATGGGGTACTGACCACATATCATGCAAATTCCATAGTTGTCCATACAATATTAACTGAGATCCAGCCTGGACAAGTCCCAATTCACAAAGATTTCAAGAATAAAAGGGCCATAACTCTTGAAATATACGCGAAATGCGGAGAAACTTCACACTGCACAACTACAGGGCACTCACCACATATCCTGCAAATTCCATACAATATTAACCGAGATCCAGCCTGGACAAGTCCCAATTCACAAAGACTTGATGAACAAAGGGCCATAACTCTTGAAAATATATGCGAAACGCGAAGAAACTTCACGTTGCACAACTACAGGGCACTGACCACATACACTGCAGATTTCATAATTGTCCATGCAATATTAACCAAGATCCAGCCCGGACAAGTCCCAATTCACGGAGATTTCAGGAACAAAGGGCCATAACTCTTGAAAATATAGGCGGAACGGGGAGAAACTTTACGGTGCACAACTGTGGGGCACTGACATGCAAATTTCATACTTGTTCATACAATATTAACCAAGACCCAGCCCGGACAAGTCCCATTCACAGGGATTTCAGAAAAAGGGCCATAACTCTTGAAAATGATACCGGAACTCGGAAAAAACTCTACGATGCACAACTATGAGCCACTGGCCAGATTCCATGCAAGCTCGTCCATCTGCAATCAATCTACAAACATCAATGCTCTGTTTTGTCGCGGCCATTTCGTAGCCTGCTGGTCACGTGACCCGTATGAATATCATGGCGGTAGAGACAAGGAATTCAAACGACCGTTGATGTTTGTAGATTGATTGCAGACGGATGAGCTCTTCACGGCAATCAAACTCATTGCTGAACTCGATAAAAACAATAGACAGAGAGTTGGGAGGGGTTGTTTTATTGTCGGATAGAGCCGATTACCTAATTAGTCCATGTTGAAAAATGGCGTCCATTGTCAGTTTGTGCACGGTGGGGAAGTGTGATCTCCGTTATCCAGTTTTTTGAGAGAAAGCCTTTGTTCGCGGGGCGTTATTAGCAAGTGACCCCAGCAGGGAGAATTCCAGGTCAATGACCTTGACCGTTATTCTCAATCTCACGTTCAACTTCCTGTGATTGAATTATTAGAAGACTTACGTATATAGATAATATAGGGCTACCATCCAAACTCCAGTCTGAACAAACGATGCACGGGATTGCTCCTCGATCTAACATGAGATTGATCTAATCAAAACCCCTCGGCTTTCCCCAAGTGATTGAGACCCATGTGTCATGTGTGTAGTGTGAATTGGGGAAGAGACAGTTCTATGTGGGATGATTAAGATATACCGGTAGTTGGTTACATTCAGGCATATAGGACAGAAATAGAAAAATTATATATCTGTAAAGGGGCATGACTTTGTAAAATATGGGTCGATGCCACTTTCGACAGGCATCTGACTTAGCACTCTGTAAAATAAGAATCGAGACAAATAAGCTGTACCGAACACGGATCTGCAGATATAACTTGTACATTCAACTACATATAGCAAAATCGGAGATTATTACATCTGAAAGGGGCATAACTCCATAAGCCGAGGCGAGTAATCCTTTGTTGGCTTGTAGAATACAGAAATAGAATACAGAAATATAAATAAGTTTCCAAAATATAACAGCTATATCGAACACAGTTCTGCAGATATAGTTGGTTACATTCAGGCATATAGGACAGAAATAGAAAAATTATATATCTGTAAAGGGGCATGACTTTGTAAAATATGGGTCGATGCCACTTTCGACAGGCGTCTGACTTGGCACTCTGTGAAATAAGAACCAAGACGAATAAGCTGTACCGAAGACTGATCTGCAGATATAACTTGTACATTCAGCTACAACTAAAAAAATCGAAGATTACTACATCTGAAAGGGGCATAACTCCATAAGCCGAGGCGAGTAATCCTTTGTTGGCTTGTAGAATACAACAATATAAACAAGTTTCCAAAATATATAGTAGCTATATCGAACAGTTCTGCAGATATAGTTGGTTACATTCAGGGATATAGGACAGGAATGGAAATTAATATATCTGTAAAGGGGCATAACTCTGTAAAGTATGGGCCGAGGGGCACCACTTTTGATTGGTGTCTGACTTAGCACTCTGTGAAATAAGAACCAAGACGAATAAGCTGTACCGAAGACAGATCTGCAGATAAAACTTGTACATTCAGCTACAGCCGAGGCGAGTAATCCTTTGTTGGCTTGTAGAATACAACAATACAAACAAGTTTCCAAAATATAGTAGCTATACTGAACACACTTCTGCAGATATAGTTGGTTACACTCAGGCATATAGCACAGAAATAGAAATTAAAAAATCTGTAAAGGGGCAGAACTCTGTAAAATATGGGCAGAGGGAAGCCATTTTCGATAGGCGTCTGACTTAGCACTATATAAATAAGTGTTGAAAATTTGGTGGTTGTGTCTCAAGCGGTTTTGCCTAAAATGCGGTAACGGACGGACGTACATGGCGACGACAATACCCCCGAGGCCAAAATGGCCGAGGGGTAAAAACCAGAGGAAAAAGAGTCATCCTGTGTTTTTTTCTCATTGAAAGGACACCTGACTGGGTATCATTTGTCTGATTTCTGCTAGTGTTTTCTTTTCTATTAAAGATGTAAAAATAGAGATGTCCAATACAGGCAAATGTTATGTACATTAGTCATGATGTGATAATTCAAGTCACTGATAACTATACAGTTATTATGGCTGCTCTAGTAAAATTTTGATCATATTCAAAATGTGAACATACATGTACTATTACTGAACTCGGATCCGATTGGACGGATCCGATTTTCTATGATATGAACTAGGCCTACCTAAAATGCATAAAGGTTACATGTATACGTGTAAGCAAACTATCAAAAAAGAAGCTATATGGCAGATCCATGGCGGACTATTTTGATTTTCATACCGGTACATGGTCAGCAGGTTTTGAATTTACATATAAATGTTACTTGCCATGCTTGTAGCATCAGTCTGTCAGTAATACCTGGCTGAAAAACCCTCCACAGATGTTCCACCTCTTCATTTCTCCACCACATTCCTAAAATACGGAATGAAAAAAGGAATATACGTTGAAGAAATTCATGTATGTTGTGCAGATAATCTACCACATATTTAAACATGGCAAACCTGAAAGTGATCATCTGACATGATCTCCAATCATCAATGGCAACTGTATGTGACGACCAATGTCAACAGTATAGGAAATGAATACCAACAATACTCTGTCAGCAGTGTTTATCATGTTTATAAGCTGTGTTGTGTTCCTGGAATCCTAGCCTGCTTTACAAACTGCTCAAAACTTTATACATGACCATGGGCCTATTCCACACTGGTAAATTTCAACTTTCTTTTCAATAAAAAATTAACCCAGAAAGATTAAGAAAATGAAAAAAAAATACTCATCAATATCGGTTTACCCAGTGATGTTAACGGATGCATGAGCTGTAATGGCACTGCTGTACCAGTGAAACATGGAATAGTTCCTGGAGCCGACTAGGGATCATCTGAAATTAACATTACACATGTGTCACATACATTTTACTTTCACTACACGAGGCCAAATTATGCAGAAGGCAAGCTACATACCGGTATTAAAAAATATATTCTGACAAGATCCGAGATTATGGAATACGTGTAATTCTAAATTCTAAAGAATAATTCACTATTTGCATATATTGTAAATCATGTCTGGAGAGACTAGAGGCCTTCCAGTCTCACATGTGCTAGCCTACCCGATACAGGCGATACAGACAACAATGACCCCCATCAACCCGGGACACAGTGCTCTTCTTTTACGTAGATTTACCATATTAAATCAAATGAGAGGTGACGTAAAGGTGCGACGGTTATGAGAACGGGGTCTTAAATTGCGCGTATTTCGCAGTTTAGAGACTGAAGACACATGGACCAGGCGGCGAGGTTGAAATATTGACGGTAAGTATAATAAAGTGCAACCTAAAAGTATAATACGCATCTGTAACATCGATCAGTCGCATATTTGTTATCTTTGTGAGCATTATGGCCTGTTTCTGGGATTAAAATTGGCCGACAAGTGTTATTTTGAAGCTGTGTACTTTCACTATCAGTGCTTCCCAGACAAAGAAAAGGTCGTCTTGCGCATGCGCAAATACCCTGTTCAGCTCATGTCATTAAGGGCAAACCTAAGAAGATTGAAAATTACTGATCGAAATGATAGTCATAGGCAGTGTTTGCCAAATATCTCCAAAATGGCTACAAGGATTTGGATGAAAATTTCGCATACATTGGTTCAGATCGTTGTGGTTATTCCAATGCAATTAGAAATCAAATATATTCCTATTTCACCAAGAAATCACTCTTGCAACTTACCGCATTGAACTGTAAGGATCATGCCTGGGTGCATTACTTGGATAGAAATTTAAAAACGCCCAATAAACTTCCTTTAAATCAACCACAATTAGATCCCACACAGATAATAGCAACAGGAATTGAGAATGGCTTCAAAATTGAAAATTTGCAAGCAGGAAATGAGCGACAAATGACCAGCCATGGCATCTTCTTCACTTTACTTGTCGCTTGGAATTATGGGTAGGTAATATTCGCTGTATTGTTTACAATATTACTAATGGTACAGAATAAAAATTATGATATTACCGTCCTTGACAACTGGACACAGAGCAAGATTGTTACTTATATCAAGTGAAATACTACCTGCCAAGGGAGACCCAGGAAGCAAATGTTGGATTATTAACCTATTTCCGTGTGTATTTTTACGTTCTTTTCAAAAGCTCCGCCCAACCATTTTCATCGTCACAAACTGGCTGGGTCAAGCACCTTGGCTGCATAAACATGCGCCGGAAATCTAACATTCAGTCAACATCCCGAACTGTAACGAATCCTTACATGTTCACTTAAGTATGTATTAATGGATTGTCATAATACCAATTAAATCGTCTATTGATTAATAATTATCCTTTAGTGAAGGGACTATATATCTGGGTGGTTTGCCTCAGTTGTTGGGAGTTAAATGGCATTCGGGGTTTTCCGACGACTCCTGCGAAAATCAGCGAACCATGACGTCACCATGCATTGTGCACTCAAGTTATTTTTGTCAATTTTTGTAAATGGATTTAGTAAATACATTCTATGGAGCACTAGTCGTTTCTTACTTGCACAATAATTGTTTTTGCATTTTTAGTTTCTGATAGCTGTAGTATTATTTTGCTGGGCATTTCTGTTCATATACTCGGTCAGATACGAATTGCTGGCGGACGATAGTGTGGCGTAAGTGTGGAATCCTCCAACACAACAACAACACATGGAGGAAAGCGACCCATCAATTGTGGTTTGTATTTGTCCAAAAACTGTTTGTATAGGCAATAATCATGCTTGTATATAGTTGGAAATATGATAGTTAAGTTCAATACTCTTCTATGGGCGTGAATAAATCTGTCAGAACAGGTCAGACCGCTATGCAACGCATGTTTACCTTGTAGCCGGTCATAACTCAAGGACCATGTGCTCCATTCTTATGTAAAACGGGGGGAGTATACTGTATAAACACACATGTAGATTAACCCCCCCAAATATTCGTCGTGTATACTCGTGTAATATGGTTCTATGTCTGCTGTATTCGTAATCAAGGGTTAAATTTACCAACTGAATATTCAACTCAGCTGTAAAAGAAGTACTTGCAGAAAATGGCAGTGGAACATTTACATCCTGTGCTCATTTCCTGTTTGTAAATTTTCAATTTTGAAGCCATTCTCAATTCCTTTCTCAATTATCCGTGTAGGATCTTCTTGTGATTGATTTAAAGGAAATTTATTGGGCGTTTTTAAATTTCTATCCAAGTAATGCACCCAGGCATCCTTACAGTTCAATGCGGTAAGTTGCAAGAGTGATTTCTTGGTGAAATAGGAATATATTTGATTTCTAATTGCATTGGAATAACCACAACAATCTGAACCAATGTATGCGAAATTTTCATCCAAATCCTTGTAGCCATTTTGGAGATATTTGGCAAACACTGCCTATGACTATCATTTCGATCAGTAATTTTCAATCTTCTTAGGTTTGCCCTTAAACTGTTAAACGGCGGGAATGTTCTGACAGAAAATACGCTTTTGTATATCGCTTTAAGTGCATTCGCTTCAATGAACTAAATGCCCTTATTCAAATTTAGTTTCTTTCATTCTTAATCACCGAGTTGTACACTTATGATGATGTGTAGGTTTAAAAAATTATTCCAAATGAATTCTTAAGTTAATTTTCTTAGATGGGGTCATCTTTTTCCTTTTTTCCAGAAAGTAGCGGCGAGAGTTATTTGCCCTTGAGTGACTTGTGTTTCCCCGGTATGCAACTGAACCAGACGACATTTATGTTTTTCCATTGTACTACTTCCAATCCAAGGATTAATAAAATATATAGTTTTAGTGTATTCAAGTCTTTTGTGAAATTCATGTAGCATAGCTACTTTAGACGAGAAATGTCTGTTAACTGTATACTTGGACACAAAATTTGTACCACTCACGTATCTGTCAATATCTTTCAGGGCTTGTCCTTTAACAGTCTGTCTCCGTGTTTGGCACACAAAGCATCTCTCGACCATGGATCTTCTGTTCATAGTCGATCAACCCGCCTGTATTCCACGTTAAAAAAGTTGCCAATTGTACACTATTTCCTTTACCGATGGCCATAACAAATTGTATAGAAGGATCATCCAATTTCAGTCCAAATTAAAGTTCATTTGCGTAATTCAATATAGTTCAAAATAAAAAATGGCGGCTGAACTGGGTGCGTTACAAATTTTTACTCGGAAACGGACCGAAACACATTTTTGATAAAGTTGAATGCGATCAATGTAATATGGTACAATTTATTTAATTAAAAGAAATCAAATTGGTTTTAGATTATAGATAATCATGTATGTGTACGATAGGAAATGTTTTTGACGTAAATTGTCATTTAGAGCAGTATATTGAAAACCACGAGAAATACGGATTCCGGACTAGAGTTCAAGTTAGCATTTTCGATTGACTGCAGGCCACTAAATCTACCACAAACGAAAAAAGAGTTCTCCGTTCTGTCGTCTGACTCACAACAACAACCACAGGAGCTGATATTTTTGTTCTTTTGTACCGTTCTCGGCGTGCGCGATTTATCACGCCCCTGAGAATAAAATCAGGCGCGCTGTGGTGCGTGATCACACTCGCGCACCTCAAAAACGAAAGACTGTAAACCTGAAAATGAAATTTGAATTTATCGGTTACCAGGTTACTCACCTGGTTCTGTCGCTTCCTTTGTACTGGCATCCATCCTTGCAACCTCATCTTGACAAGCATTTCTTTCCATTTATAGCAGTAATACTAGAATATATTTGCACAAAATTTCTCGCCCATGTCGAAGTTGTATAATATGACAAGAGACTGTTTTGATTAAAACCTTGCAAAACAGCATAACACCAAAGATATGATGGATAATTCTCACAATTTAGAAAACCTGTTTTCTTCAATTCTCCATATAGACATTGCATTTTGCACACATGATAGTGAAAACACCTAAATTGTTCAAATAGAATTGCCCAGCCTTTGTGCTCATGGTATCTGTGGTGGAGAAAGTCCCACTGTTCAGTTACAGACGGTGGCAATAGCTCCGGTGTAGCCTTGTTCCATACTACGTGAGAACAACGCTACGGCTGTAAACCAGTCACCAGATCGAGTTGTTGGGAAATTGCCATACGGCCGGGCAATATTTGCCGACCCAATTGACCATAACCAATAAAATAGTTCGATTCTATGTCCACTTACCTTTCATAAAAATCCTTGTTTATGAGTGACCGTCCGTTTTTAGCTTGGCAAGAGATCGAAACTCGGACGAGGGGGGTAAAACTGTCCACATCTCCGCCATCTTTACATCGATAAGTTTTACATGGACAGTTTAACCCCCCTCGTCCGAGTTTCGATCTCTTGCCAAGCTAAAAACGGACGGTCACTCGTAAACAAGGATTTTTATGAAAGGTAAGTGGACATAGAATCGAATTATTTTATTGGTTATGGTCAATTGGTTCGACAAATATTGCCCGTACGGCAATTTCCCAACAACTCGATCTGGTGACTGGTTTACAGCCGTAGCGTTGTTCTCACGTAGTATGGAACAAGGCTACACCGGAGCTAGGGTGGCAAGGTCTTGCAGGCTAAAGCATGTACACCCAAGTTCATATGCAAATATTCTTCCAAAGCCAAAGAACTGGGAAACACTGAAGGAATCAATGCAATGGGCTTGTAAATGCAGGTCACCTGTAGAATCCAGATCCCAATTTGTATGCAAATACTCAAAGCCCCAAACAAAAGTTTCTGCCAGTCAAGATTGTCAGAGGCAGCCTGCCACTCATTTACGTTTCAAAGACATGTTTCCTGAATAGACTGCAGTCACTGGCTTGATACAATGACTTTGGTTTAAATGCCTATCTGACAGGTATAGTGAATATTCATCCCCAAAATACTTTTGGAGAATTAAAAAACAAATGTTCAATATATTTCCCATTATACTGTAAATGTTAAATAATTTGATTAGTTAATATATAACTGTGTTGCTTTCTAAAATCTCTTCGACATGGGCGAAGCATTTCTTGGAAATATGTTTCAATATTGCTGTGCACATGGGAGCTCAAGCTTGTATCTTTGTTATATTTTGAGTGCCTAAATGGATGCCAGCACAAAGGCCTTAAGAAATTATTCTGGCAAACAATGGAAGTTTAACAGGCATAGTGGACTAAAATACATATACAGGACAGTATCATAACAAAGTTAGCCACAAAATTACCTAATTAGTCCAACGTCTATCGTGTCTTTATTTTCTTAAGACCTCAATTTACAAACCAGATATAATAATAATAGAGTCTACATTATTGCAGACTCAATATTCATGTACAGATGTTGTAGGGCATAGGCCTATGCAAAATAAACAGCGGGCCTACGGGTAACAATTAGGCCTAATATACACATGGCTCATCGATTTAATAGTTATGTTGGATGTCTGTCTGTCTGGATGTCTGTCCGTCCCCTTACCTTGTCTGCAAGATATCTTGAGAACTACTGGATGGAATTTCACCAAACTTGGATGGAACTTCATTGGGATAGCCCCCCCCCCCCCATTTGATTAGGTTTTGGTGTGTGTGTGTGCATTCATCCGTGTCGGGTGTCCGTCCATCTACTGGTACATGTATATAAGGCCCTGTCTGCAAGATATCTTGAGAACTACTGAACGGAATTCCCTCAAACTTGGATAGAAGCTTCAGTGGGATAGCCCCCTCATTTGATTAGGTTTTGGTGTGTGGGCGTGCATTCATCCGTGTCCAGTGTCCGTCCATCTACTGGTACATGTATATACAGGCCTTGTCTGCAAGATATCTTGAGAACAACTGGATGGAATTTCATCAAACTTGGATGGAAGCTTCATTGGGATAGCCCCCCAGTTAATTATGTTTTGGTGTGTATGTGTGCATTCATCCGTGTCCGGTGTCCATCCGTCTGTCCATCTACTGGTACATGTATATACAGGCCTTGTCGGCAAGATATCTTGAGAACTACTGGACGGAATTCCCTCAAACTTGGATAGAAGCTTCATTGGGATAGCCCCGTCATTTGATTAGGTTTTGGTGTGTGTGTCTGCATTCATCCGTGCCCGGTGTCCGTCCATCCATCCATCTACTTGTACATACAGGCCTTGTCTACAAGATATCTTGAGAACTACTGGACGGAATTTCACCAAACTTGGATGGAAGCTTCAGTGGGATATCCCCGTCATTTGATTAGGTTTTGGTGTATGTGTGTATGCATTCATCCGTGTCCGTCCATCCATCTACTTGTACATGTATATACAGGCCTTGTCTGCAAGATATCTTGAGAACTATTGGACGGAATTTCACCAACCTTGGACAGAAGCTTCAGTGGGATAGCCCCCGCATTTGATTAGGTTTTGGTGTGTGTGCGTGTATTCGTTCGTGTTCGGTATCTGTCCATCTACTTGTACATGTATATACAGGCCTTGTCTGCAAAATATCTTGAAACTACTGGACGGAATTTCACCAAACTTAGATGGAAGCTTCATTGGCATAGCCTCTCATTTGAGAGGTTCATTGGAATAGCCCCCTCATTTGATTAGCTTTTGGTTTGTGCGTGCATTTATCCTTGTCCATTGTCCGTCCATCCATTCATCTAATTGTACATGTATATACAGACCTTGTTGGCAAGATATCAGGAGAACTACTTGACACTTATTTCTACATTAATTTTATAGCACTTTCCCTTAAATAATGTGCCCACTCAACGCAAGGTGGGAGGTTGGGGGAAAACAACCAGCATAGGCTTCATGCCGGAGCGGCAACCCAAGGGTCAAAGCGGAACCTCTAGTTCCTTAATTGACGTGCGCTCAAAACTGCTCCTCTGATACTCTTGTAGAAATTCTTGGTATATTGTTCGTTGTAAATTTAAGGACAGCTTTCCATCCAGTCTCCGTGCACCAGAATCTTAGCGGAAACGTATGTCAGTTTCCGACCTGTTTCTACGCAACCGGAAACAGGCTAGAAACTTAATAGCAGTTTCCGGTCCATTTCCGCTGCATTGGAAACAGAGCGGAAACTGACATCAGTTTTTGTCCAGTTTCCATGTACCGGAATCTGGGCGGAAACCTAGGTCAGTTTCTGATCTGTTTCTGCTCAAGCGGAAACCGGCTGGAAACTTGAATAGCAGTTTCCAGTCTATTTCCGCTGGATTGGAAACATGGTGGAAACTCGCGTTGGTTTCCGAGCTGTTTCTGCTCGAGCGGAAACAGGTCTGAAACTCCAGCACCAGTTTTCAGTCCATTTCCAATGCATTGGAAACAGACCGGAAACTAACATCAGTTTCCCACCCGTTTCCGCTGAAGCGTAATCTGGGCGGAAATTTAAGGACAGCTTTCCGTCCAGTCTCCGTGCACCGGAATCTTAGCGGAAACCTATGTCAGTTTCCGACCTGTTTCTGCGCAACCGAAAACAGGCTAGAAACTTGATAGCAGTTTCCGGTCCATTTCCGCTCCATTTCCGATGCATTGGAAACAGAGCGGAAACTAACATCAGTTTCCCACCCATTTCCGCTGAAGCGTAATCTGGGCGGAAATTTAAGGACAGCTTTCCGTCCAGTCTCCGTGCACTGGAATCTTAGCGGAAACCTATGTCAGTTTCCGACCTGTTTCTGCGCAACCGGAAACAGGCTAGAAACTTGATAGCAGTTTCCGGTCCATTTCCGCTCCATTTCCGATGCATTGGAAACAGAGCGGAAACTAACATCAGTTTCCCACCCGTTTCCGGTGAAACGTAATTTGGGCGGAAACTTAACAACAGGTTTCTGTCCAGTTTCCGTGCACCGGATTCTTGGCGGAAACAAAAACACCTGTTTCCACTGGTTTCCGCATCACGGAAACAGGCTGGAAATGGGGTGTTACAGTTTCCAACTGGTTTCCGCCAAGAATCCGCATTTTTGGAAACCAGTACATTTCACCCAGTGTATGTCTGTCCAGGATATCAATAACATTATTCAAGAGGCCTACCAGGCAGCCCACACGGACATTTGGGAGCTCTCAGCCTATTTAACAGTGAGTGTCAAAGACGAAGAAGTGCATTTTAATGCATCGGGCTTTAACGACAGACCCGGTAAGCATATTGCCATGAACTTAGACACCTGGCAAAAACTGGAGATCCTTGATTACGCCATCGATGCTGTTATTCGCGATCAGGGGAGTGACGAAGCGAAATTTCATGTGGGTGACGACATCTTTGTGAGCTGTGCCTATTTCAACGATGAGCTCCTCGTGCATATCCGTAAATGGAAAATGCGGTTAGATACGCAAGAGCGTGTACCTTGTCCTCAGGGTGTCACTTTGAAATTAACGGCCTGGCGGAAGTTGCAGAGTCTCGCAAGTACAATTCGTCAAGCTCTGGTCTACCAGGTGTCTCACTATATTTATCAGAAGTACATCGACACAGTCCTGGATCTCATCAGACCTCAAATTCCACAGCACACTAGTGTACCCTCATACGCACTGATCACTGAAGCACTACAGGCTGTGACCGAGACGCAAATTGCCCTGGGAGTAGAAGCTGCCTGCCCTCCCAAAATTCCACGTGAAGAGATTATTACCTACATTTACGTGCACCAGGGACGGAAAGATGATGATGAATTCAAACAAGTCTTGTTGCAGAACTATTGAACAAGTGTTCAGAACAAGTGTTGAAAAACATTTTACCGTATTCCTACACACATTCATTGAAGTGGCTTGAGAGCGTATAATTGTATTAAAAATTCAGAGTTTTTTTTACTGTTAATTGTATTAAATGCAGAACTATTGAACAAGTGTTGAAAAACATTTACCGTATTCTTACACATTCATTGAAGTGGCTTGAGAGCGTATAATTGTATTAAAAATTCAGAGTTTTTTTACTGTTAATTGTATTAAAAAATTCAATACTCAGATATAATTGTATATAAAAATTCAATACCCTTGTGAACACGTTCATTCTATTTGTGTTAATAAAAATAGTAGAAAATTTAAAAAATGCTTGTTAGTGTTCATTCTATTGCTTGTTAGTGTTCATTCTTTTTTTTTTTTTTTTTTTTAATTGCGCAGAAGGCCGATATGTCAACCCCACACCCAGTCCATTAGATGCCCCTTCATGAATGCTTCACTTTGATACCTCACTCCACCCCATCGGTCCACTAGGGGCTCCCCTAGCTCCAAAAAGGCTATTTTCATACCCTTCGGTCGCCGCGCATGCGCAGAAGGCCGATATGTCAACCCCACACCCAGCCCATTAGATGCCCCTTCACATAAGCTTCACATCGATACCTCACTCGACCCCATTGGTCCATTAGGGGCTTCCCTAGATTGGCTATTCCACCAACCTTCCCCCCCCTTGTCCCCCCTTTTACCCCTTTTTCAAACCCTTTTTTAATTGTAAAAAAAACATAGAAAATTAAAAAGATTTTTTTTGGCTCCATGAATCTTTTTTTCCTTTTTTTTAAATTAAAAAAAAAAAAAATTTTTTTTGGCTCTTCCACCAATCTACTCCCCTCCCTCCCCCCTTTTTTTTCAATAATTTCAAAAAAATTGTAAAAAAATTTTAAAAATTTTTTTCTTTGGGGAGAGGATGATGGGAGTTGGTGTTAATTTTTTGTGCTTTTTTGATAGAAGTTTCCTCTTCCGGAAAGATGGGTGGCCCTGAAAAGGGCCTTTGAAAGTGTTACGACACTTGTTTTATGAGCGGTAGATTCCACCCACATGCTTCCTGCAGATTGGACACTTTATTTTTAAATGTTGTTCGCCTGCTTCAACGCAGTGGCACATGTCTCCTACACACGTTAGCGCGACCCAACAATCTTTACAGATGCATAAATGGCCACACGGCAATACTGCGTACTGGCTCTCTTCATCTGTACACACGCTGCATCTTAATTTTTTTTCTTCTTTATGTCGTTCTTTTTGCTGTTTTGAAATCTCAGCTTCCATTACATTCATGTCTTGTCTCATACCGTTAATCTGTTCGTTGAGGCGTGTTACTTCGGCCCAAGAGCATGGTTGTGGTGTTGTTTGGAAAGTTGAAGTCGTTATAATCGGAGTTTCGGAAGCCGATGTTGTTATAATCGGCGTTTGTGTACTTGTTGTTGTTGGAGGTCTATTACTATTTAACCATGGAAGCTCGTCTTGTTCTCCATCCGTTGTATCATCATTTTCTTCTTCTTCTATGGCATCCATCCTGCTGATTTCTTCGTCTTGTTGTCGACTTCGTCTTATCAACCTCGCATCTTCTTCTGCTATTACATCTCGCCGGAGCTCTTCCAGTTCTTCTGTACTTCGTCTTATCATGGTTTCGTCTTCAATAACCTGCTGAAAGCTTGTAATTAGGGTGATTCCACCATCATCTTCACTGGTAACCACCTCTCTAGGATCTCTAGGGTGGTGGGTGAACAGTGTTCGTCGTCTTGTACTCATGATTGTATTTTGTGAATAAATGGGAACATACTACGCGTTATTTATAGTCTAGACGGCTAATGTGGTGGGTGGGTGGTGGATGGGTGCAATATGGCGGCGTGGGTGGGTGGGTGGTGGATGGGTGCAAGATGGCCGCCGGTGTGAGTGAGTGCAAGATTATGGTATCTGCTAAAAAAAATTTTTCCATGCACACTGTATAGTGTTGTGTTACCATTGCCCAAAGATAAAAAAATTCCTAGTTTTATTTCGATAAACCCGCTGGAATTTTCAGGGTGATATTATAAGGCTGTAAGCCGTAGTCTTGACGTATTTTTAGTCAGGAAAATCAATTTATTTTCAATGTACGGTGTTTTTCACACTACCACACCATAATCTTATGGGTTTAAAATCGCTAAAATTATTAAAATACCGGCTTAGTTTAGCGCTATGCTGGTAATTTTTTTTAAATACTACACTATGATTTGCCTGAGTTCAACTTGCAATAAAATTTATATGTGCACTGACATTTTATTGTAAAATCACAGCCGTTTAAAATTGGGAAAGAAACACACACAGATTTTCTGAGCGTCAGTGTAGACGGCCCAACTAGAGTGTTTTCGCTACGGTCCGTGCTTTTACACTATAAATAGTGCGTAGTATTTTTTTTCAGGCATTCACAATTAGCCTGAGTGCCCAGTCATGCAGTCACTCCTGGCTGGAATCATGGATATTGATATACCAGACTTCACCACAAATGATGATGATAATCAAGTACCACTCCTCGGCGACGTCATTAATATGGTACATGACGAACCATGGTTGGATGCTATATTGGAAGATTTATTTCCACCTCAAGCTGCCCCGGACTACTCACCACCACCAACTACAGCCCATTGTATAGCCCTCCCAGCCACATCGCAGCTGAGTAACTTCTTTGCAGCCACACCGGATGAATACCAACGTTTTGACAACATAGACCTCATGTTAGAAAGTCTGTTGAAACCACAACCAAGCCCACCAGCTAAAGAAAAAGAAGAACCCGGAACCCATACAGATGGAACCGATGGAACCGATGGAACCGATACAGATGGAACCGATGGAACCGATACAGAACAACAAGGACAAGATGAGAAGGAGGAGAAGACCACAGTACTCCAAAAAAAGAAAGATTCCAGAAAAAGAGAGAGGACAGACTTACGAAGAAACAGGACAGATTCCAGAAGGAATAGGAATAGGACAGACGCGAGAAAAAACAGGAAAGATGTCAGACGGGGAAGAAAGGATGCCAGAAAACAGAGGATAAGAGAGAATACAAGGAAAATAAGCCAAAAAGAAAACCAAGACGAGATGCACTACGTTTGGGCAATAGCAACAACAGCACTGGGATCCAACACAGAACGCCAGGCAGCCTTATATTTATCCTGCGTAGAATGCAGTAACCAATTTGCGAAATATGCTATTCATCCCTGCGGACACCAAGCCTTATGCGAAACTTGTATTCATCAACAGGCCCAAATTCCAACGTGTGCCGAGGCTAATAAACCCCGAGTGTGTGAATTGATACCATTGACATGTCCCGTGTGTACTGAGAGAAGACAACGTCAACAGGCCCTGTCAACGATGTAATGGCTTATTACATATCTAAAAAGGTTTTTTTTAAAACCACCTTATTTTTCCGGAAGGGAAAACTTCTAAAAAATGCACATTAACACCAGATTCCCACACACACATATATATATCCCTGTACTGGTTCAAATAAATTGTCAGTCCCGTTATCATTCGGGCTGTTATATATCAAAATAAAAAATAAATGTCAGTCCGTTATTCGGGCTGTATTATTAATTAATTAATTACTGGGAGAGAGAAAAAATTAAACCTGTGTTTATAAGAGAGAGATTAGTCCTCACAAGGACTTTTAATATAGGACAGGGATTGTTTTTTGGTGATGCAGTTTGCTAATAGAATAAAACAGGGGTAATGTGGGGATGTGTGCTTTTGAAATTTGTGCCAAGTTAGAAGTTCTCTTTCGAGAAGCATTGGTTCGCCCTGAAAAGGGCGGTTAGGAATCAATTTGTTATGCTGTTTTCTTCAGCAGGGAAGTTTTCCTGTCTACTTCCCCGTACTCATCTGGCTCACCGAGAAGTACCGGTAGGGACTCACCACATCTTCATCTACCTCGGGGCTGATGGGCATCCCATCTAGGAAAATGGCGGCGGCTATGGTTGGTGGTGGTTGTTCATAAATGATGGAGGGCAGGTCTTCGAGGGGGAAGGGCGGTAAATCATCCACAGGCTGTACTGCTGGCTCTTGTGGTGGAGGTGTTGGGCGCGGGGCCAGGAGCCGAGGAAGGGCAGGGCGCATCTCCTCCTCCATGGTTTTTTTCAATAGGAGAAACCACCCTTCCTCGCTCACCGTTCTGGCGCCATTCAATAATGCGCGCACATTTTCGGCCGTTCCCACTCCTTCATATTCCCCTCTCAGCCTGGCGCTCCAACCCGCAAACTCCTTCATCCAGAATTCGTTGATCTCCCGCTTCATTGCCCTCTTCTTTCTTCTTGATATACCTCCTCGCCCCGTGGCCTGTGTGGTTGACATGGCTGCTTGCATTTTCTTCTTCTTCTCTTGTTCTCAACGACAGTAATTCTCAACGACAGTAAAAAAGTTTTGGAATAGCCCGCTTCAAGCGGGGCGCTATATATATAGACAAAGCGCCGACCTCGGCGAAATCGCCAAAGCTGTGTTACGCTTAGAAAATCTGTGTGTGTTTCTTTCTCAATTATAAACGGTTGTGATTTTACAATAAATGCAAGTGCACGTATAAATTTTATTGCAAGTTGAACTCAGGCAATTCATAGTGTAGTATTTAAAGAATTTAGTAGCCTAGCGCTAGACTATGTCGTTATTTTATTAATTTTAGCGATTTTTACACGCCTAACGTTAAAGTCCGGTAGTGTGAAAAACTCCGTACATTGAAAATAAATCGGGTTTCCTGGCTAAAAATACATCCAGACAATGGCTTACAGCCTTATAATAGCTCCCTAAAAATTCCAGCGGGTTTATCGAAAGAGAACTCTAGAAAATTATTAAAAACATACCCTTCGTTTCACTGCAACAAAAACAACGTGCACAGTTCCCGATTCAATTTTGGTGCGTGATTAAAGGGGCGCAACTCTGTTTTTACAGAAATCAGACTTGTTCCAATTAATGCTATTTCGTAATTTTATTAAATGTGTTTGTCGTATGAATTACATTGTTTTATTGAGGTAGAATCATGAAAAGGATGTTGGCTACCTATTTCATTAATTGTTTCATTGAATTAACGTTTCCTTAAATTTATAAGCTGTGTCAAAAGGGGCCATTGACAGAGTTTAGCATCAAAAAGTACCTGACGTACGGTATAGGATCTATTACATTATATAGTATGGCTTTCCAAGTATATGGTTTTGATATCTCAGAGCACTATTGATTGTTCTGGTAATTATGATGACTTGATATTATATCCCAGCAATGATATTATTTTATTTTATCATGTTAATTACTCAAGAATATCAATTTATGCACTCTTGGTCCGCCTACAAAAATTGCATTGTCAATTTAATTATTTTCTAGAACAAGGTACGAATTTTTTTATTACGATGATTACTCACATTAGCAAGAATCGGTATATATATATTTTGCCTGGCCGGTGTTTTTGGCATTCACCATTATGGCAGCGCGCGGAAAGGAGCTCGCTTTCTTTCAACTGACGTCTGATGTGATTCTCATCGTGTATGATCATGAATTGCAGCTTATCGAAGAACACCCTATAGAAGTGAAGTTATCTTTAAGTTTAGCAGGCTGGACTCTATTAACACGGTTGTTACAGGGAAAAGAGCCCGAAGTGGATTTTATGCACGTGGGACTCGAAGTGTACCTGCGAAGTGGTAGAGATAATTCTTTTTTCCCCCGGCTAGAACAGTGTGGGGGTGCCGCTATCCTACTTCGGCCGGCATTATGGCAAGCGCTGAAAGCTATTATCACCGATGTCCATGATGTACTCTATCCTGAGGCCAATTCTCTAGCTACCCGTACTCTCACACCGGATTGTACGCTATTATTATATCCTCAACGCGTGGAGCTGATCGATGACGATAGCCGATGTTGGTGTACGTCTGAACCCGCGCGTGTCTCTTTATCCCCGGAAGGCTGGATTACCTTGAAACGTGTGTTATGCGGTGATCTCGACGGAGATAGCATTCACCTGTGTGACGACGTGTACATTTTCCGTGGTCCCTATTTTGCTCGACTTCTCTGTCTCAAGCTTCTATAAAAATGAAGCGGGCATTCTCTCTCGTCGACTTTATGACAAAAGAGATGATTACAATTTCGACATCGTAAACTATCCCTTTCTGGATAGTAATATTCCAGTGGGACCTGCATATGGCGTATACATATCTCGCTTAGTAGCATTTGCTAGATCCTGTGTTAAATGTGATGATTTTAATCAACGTCACAAAACATTGTTGCAGAAACTTATAAAACAGGGCTATTCCACCAAGCGCCTCCACTCAAAGTTTCTCAAATTTGGCGATACATATCGCATGCTGATAGCAAAATACGAACGTAGCGTGCAAGATCTATGGCGCTACGTTTCGTAACTTGTGTCTAATTCCGCTTAACCCGGGGCTAGGGGCCGTATGAACCCATGTACTTCAAGATCCTCATGGTACTCATATGAACAGTCACAATCAAAGCGTGACTGAGATACATCTTTTTTTTAGATGACGACTCTATAACGAATATTATGGATTAAGAATACTGCTCAGCGATACGGATTTGATATTTTGGAACATCATGATGTCTTGCCGGCATCATTGAAAATTGTTGACCGCTTCTCTCTTGCAGGAAACAAGCCTATGTTTATGTATACCTTTGTCTTTTTGAATTTGGTGCTAATACTGTTATATGGAAATGGAATAGGTCTTTGGATTATGGACGCGGATATTCTCTAATGGACGACGACTGGATTATGAATGACGGACTAGACGCTTGTAATTACTCTGGACCCCGATCTATGGACGGCTTTGCAACAAGTAGTGCCCATGGTGGATAAAGTACTCTCTCCACAGGAGCCGCCTCTCACAGAATAGTACCTGACACTATAAATACGAGGGATGAGACAGAGTGTGTGTCATTCTCCGTTCGACATTTAGAGCAAGCATGTCACTACGAGCCATTCTCATCCTTACACCCTACCAGGTGGGGTTATACGTCTATGAAGATAAAGTCACCCTGGTGGAAGACAGTGGAGCTATTTGCTGGGCGTCCGCTGAGACTCTATCGAATACGGTGACGCTACAGCGTGATGGCTGGACTAAATTTAAACGGGTGTTGAGCGGTGAGTTAGACGGACACCTCATCCACATGGACAATGCCATCTACGTATACCGTACCGCCCTCTTCCCACGCCTGGGCCGCTACCAAGAGCCTACGCGAAGTTTCCTCCTAACTCCCTCTCTGTGGTCAGCCTTGGAGAAAGTAGTACCTATTGTAGACCAGCTGTTTACACCGGACGATCGATCACCCGACCAATTGGCGTGGGTTCGTGCTATGGAAGACGCGCTGGCTGAACCTTATGAAAAACAACAACATGATGATGAATCCGATGATACAGCCGGGGAAAGTACTATATCTATAGAATGCACAGAGGCTAGAGTGACAGTGTCACCTGATGAAGCGACCAACACACATGACGGGGACCCAGAACGATGAGGGGTAAGAAGAAGCCCGTGATGAAGCGGTCCCGAAAGGGAAAAAAGGAGTCCGCCTCTACAGTGAACGAGGTGTTAACCGATTTGTATTACAGCCCTACCAGTCCAGCCGCGTATAGCGCTGTGGGAGCGCTGTCTCGAGCTGCCCATTCTCAAGGCATCAGTCGAACTGAAGTTCGAGACTGGTTAAAAACCCAAGACACTTATAGTTTACATCGAGCAGCCCGACGACATTTTCGCCGTAACCGAGTCATCGTAGGAGGTATAGACGCGCAATGGCAGGCGGATTTAGTGGACATGAGTCGATTTGCACCTCACAATGATGGACATCGGTACATATTGACCTGTATCGATATTTTATCCAAGTATGCCTGGGTACTACCCATTCGCACCAAAACAGGAGAGAATCTAATAGGAGCGTTCCAGCAGATTTTCAAGACGGGGCGCAAACCTCTTTATTTACAAACGGATGAAGGCACGGAATTTCTCAACCGACCCTTTCAAGCCTTTCTTAAGAAACAGAAGGTATTTTTCTTTCATACGTACAACGAGACGAAAGCTTCTGTGGTGGAACGCTTCAATCGCACCTTCAAAGGACGAATGTACAAGTATTTTACCGCCCAAAACACCCGACGGTACATCGATGTACTACCTCAACTGGTACAAGGGTACAATCGCGCCTATCATCGCAGTATCCAGCGAGCTCCCCGTGATGTGACAGAACGCAACGAACATCAAGTGCGTGCTACGCTGTACTCATCCAGTCCATCACTCACGGCACCCCGTTACAAACGTGGAGATGTGGTACGGATCAGTAAAGTGAAAGGTCAATTTGAGAAAAGTTACTTGCCCAACTGGATTGACGAGCACTTTGTCATCGTTCGCCATAAACCTCGACAGCCACACGTCTATCAACTGGAAGATCTACAAGGAGAGAGACTGCAAGGCACGTTTTACGAGGCAGAATTACAACCCATAGTGAAAATTACAAGCGTCTAGTCCGTCATTCATAATCCAGCCGTCGTCCATTAGAGAATATCCGCGTCCATAATCCAAAGACCTATTCCATTTCCATATAACAGTATTAGCACCAAATTCAAAAAGACAAAAGTATACATAAACATAGGCTTGTTTCCTGCAAGAGAGAAGCGGTCAACAGTTTTCAATGATGCCGGCAAGACATCATGATGTTCCAAAATATCAAATCCGTATCGCTGATCAGTATTCTTAATCCATAATATTCGTTATAGAGTCGTCATCTAAAAATGATGTACCTCAGTCACGCTTTGATTGTGACTGTTCATATGAGTACCATGAGGATCTTGAAGTACATGGGCTCATACGGCCCCTAGCCCCGGGTTAAGCGGAATTAGACACATGTTACGAAACGTAGCCCCATAGATCTTGCACGCTACGTTCGTATTTTGCTATCAGCATGCGATATGTATCGCCAAATTTGAGAAACTTTGAGTGGAGGCGCTTGGTGGAATAGCCCTGTTTTATAAGTTTCTGCAACAATGTTTTGTGACGTTGATTAAAATCATCACATGTAACACAGGATCTAGCAAATGCTACTAAGCGAGATATGTATACGCCATATGCAGGTCCCACTGGAATATTACTATCCAGAAAGGGATAGTTTACGATGTCGAAATTGTAATCATCTCTTTTGTCATAAAGTCGACGAGAGAGAATGCCCGCTTCATTTTTATAGAGATAGAGATCTAAATAAGATGTGCCTGTAGGGCTATCTGTAGTTTCCTTCAAATCCAGTGAAGGTGGATATATATCCTTCACTGCGTCATTTATATAGCGATTATCCACAGCGAGAAGATCGTCTATATAGCGTTTGGTGAATGAGAAGGAACGGGCTTTGAATGGATCGGTTTTTGAAAGCGCCTGCATATAGTCATATTCATAAGAGAACAGATACAGGTCAGCCAACAGGGGTGCACAATTAGTACCCATAGTACCACCGAAAGACTACTACACGGTGGAAAAGATTTTGAAAACGGAACATCGACGTGGCATCCCCTATCATCTCGTCAAATGGCAAGGATGGCCTCGTTCGTTTAATTCCTGGGTGTCCGGCCCTGACATGAAACGTCTATAAATTCTAACCCCTATCATCACCAGCCTTCAGTGTAGGATTGTACCATGGATAGTACACGTCTACCCTTACTATTACGAACTCGAAAAGCACAAGTGGGTACTCTAGTGTGTGTAATAGTGGTTCTGGGTACGTTATTTACAGGCGTGTTCTACGATTTGACGACCGTGATATCCTGTTTGAACACCCTGCGTTCCACATCTCCGTCATCCACCAATTCGACCACGACGACGACGCTGCCTACGCCAGCCAAGACGTCAAGGGTTCGCCACGTATCAACCCAGACGTCTACCACACCGCCGTCCACACCGTCTACTCCAGCCATCACCACCACGTTACCCTTTGCCCGCTACATCCAGCCATCCACGACGACGACCACCACGTCCCGTACTACTACCACAACTCCACGTCATCCTCCGTCATCCCTAAGAAGCGACGATCCTTCCACCCCATCACCACCACCACCACCAACACCTAGTACCAACACCACCACGCCGCTAAACATATTTGCAGTGGATCCCCGTGAATCACAACGTTTACCACGGCAACGGTACCCATTCGACTACGATCCCCGGTGGGATCCCCGACAACAGGGGTGGGCTTCTAACCGTCGAGCGCAAATCACCAAATAAAAGAATAAAATAAAAAAAAACTATGGATCCTCGGTGGCAGCATCCTTTCACGTGTCTCATCGCTGGACCGACAGGGTCGGGAAAAACACACTTCGTTCAACGTCTCATCCAACACGGGTCAGCCCTCATTTCACCGCCTCTAGCTCGCATCCTGTGGTGTTATGGAGCTTGGCAACCCGCGTACGAGGAACTGGCACGTGTCCCGGGACTCACCTTAGTGGAAGGCTTACCCCCTGAGGATACACCCCAAGACACCTTGGTGGTGGTGGACGATCTCATGACGGAAACGGACAGTCGAATCACCCGCCTCTTTACCAAAGGAAGCCATCATCGTCGGTTGAGCATCATCTACATCGTACAGAATCTCTTCAGTAAGAACAAAGAGCACAGGAACATTAGTTTGAATGCTCAGTATGTGGTGTTATTCAAAAACCCCAGAGACGCTTCACAAATTACGCACCTAGCCCAACAGATGTACCCTAAAAACACGGCCTTTGTACGAGAAGCCTTTGAAGATGCTACCCAACCCGCTCACGGGTATCTACTCATCGACTTGAAACAAGACACGCCCTCACCCCTGCGATTGCGTACCCTCATTTTTCCCGGCGAGGTGCAGACGGTGTACACACCCAAATGAAAAAAAGAGTAAAGAAATAAAAGAAGATAAAAGAAGAAGACAATGCACTCTAGCCATCATTCATCATCATGTCTGCACGCGTACGCAAGCACGCGCCGGCCCTGCGCGTATTACGCAGCGCGCCACCGGAGGTGGGCCGGGCCCTGGTGCGCGGGGCGGATGCCGACTTGGTACGGTGTTTGTGTGAAGTGGCCCATAATGTGTTAAAAGGCAATGTTCCACTCAGTCCTCTGCAGAAAGGAAAATTGCAACGGCACAAGGCGGGTCTCCGAACGTTGGTGAAGAAGACGGAGAGTGTCAAGAAAAAGAAACAGGTGTTACAGCGAGGTGGATTTCTCGGCGCACTCCTCGCACCCTTAGCCGCTACTGTACTGGGACCGTTACTAGGCTCCATCTTGGGACGCTAAAAAACACGGCATCATGGAACATACGAAAAAAATGATGCTGGTCGAACCTCGACTGTTACAGAGTTTGCAATCACCCTATCCCGTACCGGCCACAGTGCAACAACTCCAGTCTCTGGATGAAGAGATGAATAGTATACTCCAACGTCGACTACCCGATCACGAGAAAATTCAACTCTACCATCATACGCTGAACCGGTACCAGACGTTTATGAATCAATATAGAGGGAGTAGTACTAGTAGTAGTACACCACCACTGCCACCACTACCCACCACCACAACGCCCACTCTCACATCCCCGTCACCCCCTTCACCTGAGCTGGAAGAGGAAGTGTTGACCAGT
>JAVTVY010002426.1:0-36878 GCA_036873755.1 Hanleya hanleyi
AAATTCACCGGCAATACTGCTGAGTGTAGCTAGACAGTTGTACCTTGACAAGTCCACTTTGCAAGAAGGACAGTTAAACTAACAGCAACATAAACCAACATAACGGTTAAGGTTCATAACGGTTCATGTCGCTCCATCCATATTAGCCACTTGTACTGTAAGAGTTTGACCATAAATCTGTTAGCACGTGAAAAAGGGCCATCCTGATGCATGTGGCTTAAATGGGATCATGGCTATACTACAAAACATCGGATCCTGGGTACTTCTGTATTATCGGTGAACCGTATCGTTTTCATTTTTAAGAGAGAGTGGCTCCAAATCTCCAACGTGGCTGGCATCTAGGCGGTGCCTCTACTGGGGTGACTAGGCTAATGTGATTCCTTCGAATGGGCTACATGGAAATCTTTATCGAAGAGGAAGCCGAATTGGTCGGATTCGTCGGGATTTGTCCAATAGTGTACGAACGCTTCAATGAATTCGCTCCTCTCTATGCGCCCATTACCATCTGTATCCATCATATCGAATACTTTCTTAACGAAGCGCTTGTCGTTGACTCGAAGGGCCGAGTAGAACGTCTCCAACTCATCCATTGAGATAAAGTTATCCTTATTGAAGTCCAGATTGTCGAAAAGGTCTGAATAGGAAAGAGCGAGGTTCGATTTAAATTCATCCAAATTCTGCTGAAACCTCCTACAACGTTCGACGAACAGTTCCTCGCCAATTTTATCAATGGAGGGGTCTGGCTGAAGACGAGGGAACCAACCGGTCCAGGCCGCTCGAGTTAATTTGGCCTCTTCAGGACTGGCCTTTGTCTTCTCGGAAATGAAATCTGCCAAGGCTTCCAAGTCCTCGATCGTCAAATATCCATCCCTGTTCAGATCGAAGAACCGGACCGCTTTTCTCCATTTCATTTCCAGGAATTTAGTGACCGACATGGCTGGTTTCTCCTGAGGAAAATGGAAAGAGATTAAATACACAGATAGCGGAAGGTTATTAATATTGCACCTGTTATACTAGTCGCTGGATGTCCTATATCTCCGAAAGAGACAACTAGCCTTGGACGATTAAAACTAATCTAACTGCGACGTCATTTGCGTACACTTCGCCATCCATAAGATGGCTTGCGAATCGTGTGTCTTCATTATCGCGGAGCGATATCCGGTACTTTACCGGATTCTGTTCGGTCTTCATCCGGCGGAGAAAAGACTAGAGAAATATGATAAATTACAGGTTTTCATACCACTTCGGAAACAGATATTGCCTGGGCTTGCAAAAGATATAGGTATGAATAACTTTCGTATCACCCAAGAGGCGTTGTAAATCTGTAATTTTGAACCAGTAGGGCAGCACATGACTCGAAAATGGCGGATTACGTTGGGGTTACGTCGGTAGACTTCAGCTGATTGGCTGACGTAGTCACGTGGTATTGATTTCAGGCAATTCCCTCTTGCAGTTGCCGAAAATAGGCTGAGAATGAATACACACGATCCCAGGGTCAGTCTTACCGCGTATAGATGACCCAGATGGTTACAGGTTGACTTCGACGCAAGGCTTCCATCCTAAACGACACATTGCGCTCTCTAAATTAAATTGGGTGACATTTCACTCAAGTGATAATGGAAATTCATCCTGCTCAAGCATTTGAAGAAATAAATTCACTGAAGTTGTGCGTCTTTCACTCAAGTTGAGGGAGTTCAACTGAATTTCACTAAACTTGAGTGAATTTTCGTTCTTACTTGAGTTAACTTTACATAAATTTTTTTTCTAGAGAACGGGATTTCTGGTTCTAATTTTAAGGGAACATGCAAACGGGGTAGAACCAGTACAAATGTTGGGGACCAGGAATTTTTTCTAGCTGTTTCTGTATGAAATTAACTTTTTTAACTTAAGAAATAAAGGCTTGTTTTCCTGCGTAAAATTGCTCAGATATATGTAGGTAAAACAGAATTGCCGGAGGTCAAGTCCTCGAACAATGAGCAATTCCGTTTATCCATATATATCTTGACAATTTTACGCAGGAAAACAAGCCTTTATTTCTATTCTAACGCATCACATTCGACAATGATATCTTCGTTTTTAATTCGATATGAAGTTAATTGCCGATGCTATTTTACCAAATGTAAACCAGTAACATCCATTCTTGACGTTTCATGCACCCGAATGGATCGTTTCCAAAACATTCCATTTGGGCGTGTCTATTATCCCACCCTATGTGGTACTTCATTTTCATTTCTGTACCAAAATAACCAGCTTTCGAGCAATGTATTGTAACAATGTAGCCGTTCATGCGCAAGAGAAATTATACATGTACATACTTACTAAGATGTAAAGTGGATATGTTTGAGTTTTTCCTCAATTTATGGGTGAATTCGCACATTTTTCAAAACTTCAACAAAAAGTATAACCAAAAGAAAATCAACACAAATGAAAGTGTGAAATATATAAAGTATCATAGAGAATTGGGTTGAAGCGGTGTTTTAAGTATGCTGTGCGAATTCACTATTGAAATGAAGAAATCACACAGATGCCCACTTTTCCATCACATTAACATGTGGAGGCTATTAGCTATTTTTTTAGCAGGCTGAACTGTTAACCTTATAGTCAAGCTAGTGTTGGGTATGTAAGCCAGTTGAGAGCTTGGGTATCCTCTCTGTATCAAACAGTGGTTTATCTACAGAAATGTAGAAAACAATTGTAAAAACAGAGTGAGAGGGATTTATTGTCTCGGTTAAACACCACATCTTAGGTTAAACTACTGGTTAGATAGTTTCGCGATACATAAAAAGTCCAACTGCTCAGTGAATGACTAGCCTGTAAGTTGTTTCAACATTTATAATATTAAATTATAAATACCTTTCGAGTTTCGTCTCTGTCTTCCAGCGTTTAGCGTCGAGAATACTCTCTCCCGTATATCAAAAAGAAAACGATGTTGTCCGTCTGAGTGCTTGGATGGCTGTGTCACTCGGTTAGTTCAGTCTTCGCTATAGTAGCTGTGAACCCGAGCGTGGACAGGTCGGGTTAGCTATGAGGTTCAATGTCCTTTATTTGTTGACCACAGTGCCCGTCAACAATCAAGCGGAGATAATCAATGGGTATCTCAGTATCTGTGTGTATCACTAACAATGTATATAAGCTAACATTATCTGTCATTCCTGTACCAGTAACACATCTGTCATGTTTAGATACAGAACCATCAATCGTGTCTATGGGCGCTCATACAATCATGAACAACGTAACCGGTACCTCTAGTTTTCACAATAATTGGATCCTCGCACGATGAAAGCCAAATAAAATTAAAATTTGTTTGAAATATCGAGTTGAGAAAAGTTACCATTCATGCTATCACATTAAATAGAAATATGTACCGAAAATTATCATATTTATCACATTCCATTAAAGAATGGAATTCATCTTCTACCTTAACAGCATTGCAAATAGTACATAAAACGCTTATCTGGTGGAACTTTAGAATACCCACCTTTCTCAATCTGAAGTTCATGGCTACTTGTTCCTAGCTTACATAAATCACTGTGATGATCTCGATTCAGAATAGATTTCAACAAAAAATATAGCTTGAAGGTTCTATATGTTTTTTGTTTGTTACATATAGTTTGAACAAACCCGAAGGCTGGATTCTAAATGGGGGGGGGGAGGGGATTACCTTTGTGAGTGGACCTCCTCCCCTCCCTCCCCCAAGAGCGTGGAATGACGCGTTCTGGCAAATTTTCACAGCATATTTCGGACTTTTGAGAAATATATTTTTTCTACTGATGAAAAAACATGAAACGATTTTCTGAAGTGGAAAATATATTTCTGGGAGTTTTTAAATCGAAATTTAGATGGGATGGGGGGGGGGGGGTCATCCGCCTAATCCCACCGCAGTCTACGGCCCTTATGAAGGAATTGTCATTGAAGCCGTATACTACGATCACCGAACCATAGTAGTAACCAAAGGGCATTTCAACGCCTTTTCATCTCACTGCGCATGCGCGAGAAAGTGGTGTGCGCGGGAGTGTTGTGCGCAGGTATGAGATTTTGTGGCGGTTTTGTGGCGGTGTGCGCAGGAGTCATGTATGACGTCACTTCCGGTTTGGGTGAATCGGGCGTGTGTATTCCTCCGCGGTGATGCGGTCTGGTGGTGATGCGGTCTGCCTCCGCGGACAGAAAGTAGTTCCAAATTCTCCGGCATTCTCCGGCAATCTTCAGGGGGGAGAGGGATCCCTAGTATACCGATTGGATCGTATGAGGTATCAATTTGGAACATTCGTGAAGGGGCATCTGATGGGGTGGGTGTGGGGTTGAAATATCGTCATTCTGCGCATGCGCGGTAGACCAAGGGTATGGAAATAGACGTTTTGGGGTCTAGGTGGGTCACTATTGGTCCGATGGAGTCGTATGAGGTATCAATGTGAAGCCTATGTGAGGGGGCATCAGCCTGGACTAGTGTATCGGTCGTTGTCTACATTCTGCGCATGCGCAGACAGGGAATTGTGGGAAAAGGGTATGGAAATATACGTTTTGGGGTCTAGGTAGGTCCCTAATGGTCTGATGGGGTCGAGTCAGGTATCAATGTGAAGCATTCGTGAAGCAGCATCCGACTGGGTGGATGTGACGTAACACTGCCGTCATTCTGCGCATGCGCAGTAGACCAAGACTATGGAAATAGACTATGGGTCCGTGGTTGTGGTTTGGTGGTGTGGGTTGTTCGCACAGACGTCACTTCCGGTTTCACAAAAACTACCTCCGAACCCAGAAGAGTTCCGATGTTTCCTTAGACGTAGGGTCCGGATTTTCCATCCGGGCCAGCGCGGCCGGCCGCAGCGCACGCGGGTTATCCGGGCGAGCGCGCGCGGGTTATCCGGCCGCACGCGCGCGCGCGGGTTAAAGGGAAGTTTCGGAAGTGTGCAAGGGCACTATATCACATCGGGGTATATATATCATCCAAGTATAGCGCAAAGCATTTGTCGTGAATAACAACAAGTTCGGCAATGTTTATACAGTTTATTATCCCCAATGTTACATGATACCCAGACTGGGGGAGCCGCCCTGGGTATGTTTAGTATGTTCACAGCAAAACAAATTGAAATATCAAACACCATGTTTTATTATTTAACGCACTGTCACATTTAATGTTTACTGAGCTGAAGTCAACGATCAGCATGTAGACATAGAGAGTATATATACGGCATGTTATGCTATTCATCAGTGCAAGGGTGACGCATTCAGCCGATGGGGGTGGTCCATCAGCTTGGTAACGAAGAACGTAACATTGGTGACCCTCTCTACGAATCATTGTGTGTTGGGGCGTTGACGATGTGCCCATCTCAAGGGATCCACGGTGTCCAGTTTCTCCAGCATCGTCTCTAGCGACGCCCGGTTAATGATGTTGAACGGCTGGTCAAACACATGGCTGTTATTACTGGCATAACAATACCGTAACTGGTCCGTCTCTTTGTCACGTAAGATGTACCCGAAAGCGACATTCAATTTGAAGACCGTAGCTTGGTCATTGAAGATGGCTTCCACGTAGCTGCGTAGAAGGGTGAGGTCGGTCAGTGGGAAATTGTAGATATCTGGAATAGGGCGATCACGGTGGAAAATGTGCCGTATCATGGGCCATTGGCGCCGATAGATGTCACTCACTGGATGGGCGTCCTGTAACAGATCGCTAGGAACATCCACTGCATCTTCCAGAAAATGTTCGATGTCGTCAGGAGTATGACTAGCAACAATAATGATAGGGACCGGCTGGATATCTAGGCTTTTCTGAACTGTGGGTAAAGGCGGGCTCTCTGTGATCGCATCACCAGTGGCATTCGTCTCCCGGGCTTATCTTCACTGGGTCTGACCCTCCTGGGTGCCACTTTAGTGGGAAGTTGTCGCCCAAACTGTAGAGACGGAGCATGAATCAAACGCTGATGCTGCCTTAACTGACTGGGTCGTTTGAAGAGTTGACCACATTCATTACATTGTTCCGTCGCGCCCTCGTGGAATGAGCGTTCGTGGCGCAGTAAAGGATCCTCCCAATTAAATGACCGTGCGCAGGTTATACAAGTATACCGTGCGCCGTTGTGGATGGAGGACTCGTGCCGTCGCAAATCTTCTGGGCGAGTAAACTGCTTCTGGCAAGTTGTGCAAGTGAACATCTTGGTGGTTGACAGTGTCATAGCTCCTCTCGTCAGACAGGCTCAGGCTGGTGAGGCAGGCTCAGGCTGGTGAGGTGAAGCAGGTCAATGAATGCAGCAATGCCCTAAAAATTCCCACTTTTATACACCTACATAGAAGTACCCGGATGTAAGCGCGGACGTCAAGTGCCCGGATGAAAGACACGGACGTCAGCGAAAAAAAATCCACATACAACTCACTACAGCAGTCGCCTCGGCAAGAACCTCATACATACCCGTATGCAGGTGCGGACGTGAAGTGCCCGGATGAAGACACGGACGTCAGCGAAATTCTGAGGGGAAAACCCCACAGACAGGTCAGTACATGCATTCCTATCATGTTTCCTACCCGTCGGATGAAACGACCAGGCCGCTTCCCTTTTATAGCACGCTTGTTGGTGATCTATTTTTAGCACACTCTTTTTTAGTTCATCTACCTCCAACTCGAGGGCCTCGTCGAATGCTGGAATGCCCGCTTTTCACCTAGACCAAAACATGTACTTGGTGTGTCGGCTGATTTCATTGGCTCTCTATTTTACTGCAGTGCTCTTGCATTGTTTTCTGGACATTGATGGGTTACGTTTGGCCCCATCCTAGGCCACTGATTGGCTACTCTGTTATAGCCTTCATGCATTATGCTCATATAGAAAACACACAAGACAGGGTTTTTTTTGGTGAGATCTCATTTTGTTTTTTATTCAACAATAAATAACAACAACAACGTGAGAACAACCACGTGAACACTGAAGCCCAGAACAGGGGGCTTGTACATTGAAAGAACTGAAGCCCATAACAGGGGGCTTGTAAACTGAAGCCCAGAACAGGGGGCTTGTACATTGAAAGAACTGAAGCCCAGAACAGGGGGCTTGTAAACTGAAGCCCAGAACAGGGGGCTTGTACATTGAAAGAACTGAAGCCCAGAACAGGGGGCTTGTAAACTGAAGCCCAGAACAGGGGGCGTGTACATTGAAAGAACTTAAGCCCAGAACGGGGCTTGTACATTGAAATGATGGGCGGCCCAGTCATATACGAGTACATCTCGGTCCTCGGCCTTGGGGTACTCGTCAAACATCTGTACGATGGTAGATAAGGTTCTTCCCCGGCATCGATGGTACAGGTAAAACAAGCAATATTGTCTGCACACGCTACTGGTCAGGCTTTGCAACTGATTGTTCCAACACCACGTCTCTGTGCCTTGATCCATGAAGTCTGTTAAATCGGGGTGGAGGGGTGGCAGGCCGTACGGGTCAAAGTATTCACCCTGCTGTTCTGTCAAGTACACGCCCACCCAATGTTCACCGGGCCGATTCATCGGGTCCGTGTTGAGAACGTGAGCAGCAGGATACATATGGTCTAATGGGAACACGTCTCTAGGTCATTCTCCAGCGCGGTGGTTATCTGGTCTGTATCCATTTTAGGTGGAGAAGTCACACAGGACGTTGCGCGCCTTGTCCACTCGAATGATGTTGTCAAACTCGGCGTAGCAGATCACATTGATGGTGCTCCGGAGGGCTCGTGCAAAGTGGATTTCCAACCGTAAATTGCCTGGCTTGGCGAGGGCCAGCTGATGGTCGTTCTCTAAGGTGGGGGTCAGATCGAAACAGAACAACGTGTATCCGTTCTCGTAGTCCTCCCGACTGATCATATTCCCTTCGTCCTGGTTGATTTGACCGGTGGCTGTAAACAGGCTCTGATAGGCTCGAATGAAATTCGCGCGCCCAAAGTTCGGCGTTAAGGCCGTGGCTGGGACCTGTTGTCCATCCACATGCAGGGCCACAAAATTGATGCCGAAATGTTTAACGTCAAACGGGTTCTCTGGGTAGGCTCCACTGAAACTGGTATTTTCCACACAAGCCAGGACCAATCGCTTGGGTAGTTCCCCCAGGAACAGGTTTTCTTTGTTGGCGCTCATATTTCCAGCAGACACAGAGAACACTTTGGTTTGCACACGTCGGATAGGGTACTGGGCTGGTTTTGTTTCCAAGGCTTTGAGGTGTCCCAATTGAACGGCTGGATTCGGTTTTACTTTTCGGACATACAGGGCTGCGTCTTGGATGACAATCTGTTATCAGCTGCATGCCCGTCTACGTTAGTGGCCATCAAGGCGAAGGTCGGAGGCACCCGTATCAGTCGGATTTTGATGGGGTCTTGTTCAAGAGGTACCGGTCTTGCATGAAGATGTCTGCGTGCATGAGATCCACCGAGACGCCGTTCGCGGTCAAAGCCTTCCGTTGTTATATCCCGCATTGTCGTTCTCTACGCCCATGTGCTCGGCTGTGTCCTGGTAGAATAAAGCGGCTGTCAGTTGACATTTTTTAGCCTCTCGTCCATGCGACAACAGCGTCTCGATGTAGGCTCGATAGGGGTACGTGTTGGTCGAGTCACTGATGAGTTTGTCGCTGAGAAATATATTCACCTGTTGAAACATCGAGTGCAGCCAGATATTCGTCGGGCCCACCGTTGCTTGGTCGACGATTCTGGAGCCATCTCCATTGACCATCTTGGCTTTCACATACAAGTATGTATGGGCTGAATCCACATAGGCCGTATCCGCTTTACTGATGGTGAACTCGATGGGCCCTGTTTCGTTGATGCTGGAGAGCGGAGATGCTCCACCCATAATCCTTGTTCGGCACTGGTCTGTGTGGGCGGGACGGTCCACAAATCAAATTCACTGTTGGTGGAGGGGCAGGACTCTGCGTGGATCAAGGACATGTTTGAAAAGATATCCTGGGTCTTCGATGTGCGTCGTCGCTGGGTCGGTCGTCGACTGGTGTTTGGTCTCGGTGGTGCAGGTCTTTTATTCCCTGCGGTGCGTTGTGCTTTGGCGACCAAGACGCCTCCTGCTTCTTTGGCCCGTCGTTTCAAGGCTTCTTTGGGTGCCGTACCCCCCCCCCCCCAAGACATCACCGGCGAGTAGACGTAGAGTCCGTACATACCCGACTTCATATCCATCGGGATGTGGCCTTGGTGGGCGGTGGGACCAGCGAACGTCTGTAGATCGAAACCCAGCATTTGCTGTAGGATAGGACTCAGTACGACACTCACGTTGGCGGTGAGGATGAGCTGTGCCTTGTCGTTGTGTGCGTTGTAATCGAAGTCCACGTGATTCTTGAAGGGAAAGGTTTTGATGGGTTTTGAAACATTCGTGACCTCCCGTAGAGCCTTATAATGCAACAGTCTTGTCAGCCCCTGCATGAACTCCTTGGGGGTATCGTATTGGCCTTCGGGGAGGGTGAGTCGGGTGTTTTTGCCTTCGTAGGTCACCTCGTACCACACTTCATTGGCTCGCACGTTGTACCACGAGTAAGGGTATTGGATATCCACGAGGCCACATTCCTATCGTCCAGGTAAATGCAACGGTTGCGGTAACTGGGTGACGTACTTGGCCAAGGTGTTGTCAGGAAACACATCCAGCGAACTGTTACTGGTTAGGGTGAGGTAAAACATGGCAACCGAGCTGTCCTGCTGCTGCTGTTGGTTTTAATAGGTGTTCCAGGCCTTGGGCGGTTGTGTACGGCGTCGTGTTCGTCGCGGTGACTTGCTACGTGTCACGGCTCTGGAGATGTGGGGTGTCTTGATCAAGGGTGGTTTTTTAAAGACATGAAAAGAAGGTGCCCGTTTTGGCGGTATTTTGGGGGGTGACTCCGGTTCCCATTCGGCTTCCCAAGAAGGTTGTGGGCCACTCGGCGATTGCTGGGTCCGCTGCATCCATGCCCAGCGCTGGAGATTCCCCACCAATTCCTGTGGTACATGCATGTCTTTCAAGCCTTGAGCGAAGACCTCCCATCCTCGAGGATCCGTGTACGACCTGCGTTGACGCATTAAGTCATTCACTAAATCCGTCATGTGGGTCCCGGGGACCACCTGATTCTGTACCAGGAGTTCGCCTTTATCATTCCAAGTCATGTTAGGATTCTGTTTCATCCGTTGTAATACCAGGCCAGCTTGTTTCTTGAACGATGCAGGCACACTCTTCAGTACTTCGTCTTCGACCCACTGTGGGGCTGTGGGTGGTACCCGTGGTAATGGCGGCTGCTGGAGCGGTGCTGAGGTCGGTGGTGTGTCACGTGGTGGTGGTGGTGGTGGTGGTGGTGCTGGGGTAGAGAAGGTTTTGTATCGGTACATGAACCCCGGTCTTTGTAAGATCTGTTGCATCTCTTCATCGAGGGTGTTTATGGTCTTCACCGTAGGTGGGACAGGGTAGGGCGATTGGAGGTTTTGAAGGAACCGTGGTTCGACGAGGATCATTTTTTTCGTGTGGTTCATTGTCGGCCGAAGAGTCCACCCAATACTGGACCCAACACGGAAGCGGCCAACGGTGCTAAGATGGCCCCGAGAAAGCCGCCTTTCTGTAACACCTTTTTCTTTTGTGTTTGAGAGATTCGCTTCTGGACTAGGGTTCGGAGACCTGTTTTATACTTAGCCAACTTGGTCTTCTGAGCCGGAGTCAGTAGTACGTTGCCTTTTAACAGGTTGTACCCGATCTCGCACAGACAGCGTACAAGGTCAGGGTCCGCACCGCGTACAATGGTTCGGACCAACTCGGGTGGGGCCGTCTTCAATACACGGAGCGTCGGGGCGTGCTTCCGTACTCGCGCAGACATCATGTACAACTAATGCTAGAACCCACAACTCTGCCCTTTTTATCTACCTCAGAGAACAGAGACAAAGTCAACCATGCTGTGGTATTAATTCTTTTTTATTATCCCCATCATCAAACACACACACTGGGGGAGCCACTGTGGGTGTGTTTACATTATTTTTGCATGTACACGTGGTGGGTCTCTCCCGGAAAGATGCCGGTCCGTAGTCGAAGGTGATCGGGGGTGGCTTGGTTGAGGTCGAAGATCATATACCCGTGCTGAGGGGTTGTGGCATCTTTAGAGGCTTCCAACGCAAACGGTGTGCGGCCGGGATACATCTGTCTCGCCAGGTGCAGTAGTTGAGTGGTATCTCTCGGGTTTTTGAAGGGTACCAGGTAGTGGGCATTTAAGCCTTTGTTCTTTGTTTTTACTGAACAGATTCTGCACAATGTAGATGATGCTGAGCCGTCGAAGGTGGCTGCCTTTGGTAAAGAGTTGGGTGACTCGCGCATCCGTCTCCGCCATGAGATCATCCAGAACCACCAAGGTGTCCGGTTCCAAATCGGCCAGGTTAGGTAGGCCTTCCACGGACGTGATGTGGGGCATTGCTGCATACGCTGCCTGCTATTCTCCGTAACACCACACGACTCGGGCAATGGGTGGTGTGATCATGCTGTCGGCGTGTTGAAGGAGCGTCCTGACGAAGTGCGTTTTGCCGGAGCCCGTCGGTCCTGCGATGACGCAAGTGAAGTGATGCTGCCACCGAGGGTCCATGGTTGGAGGTGTATCCGCTGTCGTGGTAACCCGCTCTTGTAAATTTGGTACGAGTGAACTGGAGTGGTGGTGGGTACAACGTCGGTCGTCGTTGTCTGTTCACTGTGAGTGATGATGGTGGTGGATACAAGGTCGGTCGTCGTTGTCTGTTTTCAGACGTAGTGGGTGTACTTGGTGTAGGTGTGGACTGTATACTTGGTGTGGAGCTCGGTGTGGCTTGTACACGGGGTGTGGTGGTGGTGATGACTGGGCTCGATACAGGGTTGACTGGTGCTATCTGTAGACTGGTTTGACTGGTGGCTGGTGTTCTCAGTTGGTTAAGTAGCGTGCTGACATAGGCTACGTCGTAAAACACACCTCCGTACAACACACTCAGCAGGGTTAGCACTATCACCACAAAGCCCACTTGCGCTTTGCGCGTTTTGGGAGACGCTGTGTTCAGAGGCAGCTGCTGTTTGTCCATAGCACTGTGGTCGGACGTGGAATGAAGGATGACGGCAGTGGTGTCTGGCTTTATAGTCGTTTCACCTGGTTGGCAGCGACCCAGGAATTGAAGGAACTGGGCCAGCCTTGCCATTTGACGAAATGAAACAGTTTGCCACGTCGACGTTCCGTTTTCAAAATCTGTTCCACCGTGTAGTAGTCTTGCTGTGTTTTTACGACAGGCTGTAATTCCGTCTCGTAAAACGTCCCCAGCAACGGTTCCCCTTGAAGATCTTCCAGTTCATAGACTCGCTGCTGTCGGGGTAGGCGCCGTTTAATCAGGAAGTGCTCATCGCTCCAGTTGGGCAAGTAACTTTTCTCAAATTGACCTTTGACTTTACTGATCCGTACAGGGTCTCCGACCTTGAACACCTCCTTCGTCGTTCGCTGCGATTTCCTGGAGTACAAGACACGCCAGACTTGGGCTTCATTGCGTTGGGTCACGGTAATGGGGACTCTCTCTATACTCCGATGATAGGCTCGATTGTAACCACTCACAAGTTTCAGGAGAACATCGATGTACCGCCTTGTATTCTTATAGGTGAAATATTTATACATGCGGCCTTTGAATGTCCTGTTGAACCTTTCCACCACGGAAGCCTTGGTCTCGTTGTACGTATGGAAGAAAAACACCTTTTGGAAGAAAAACACCTTTTGGGCTTTCAGAAACTGTTGGAACGGTCTGTTGAGGAATTCCGTACCTTCGTCGGTTTGCAAATACATGGGTTTTGCTCCCGGTCTAGAAGATGTCCTTGAACGCCGCTATGAGATTCGCCCCCCGTTTTCGTCCGGATGGGTACCACCCACGCATACTTCGACAGGATATCGATGCACGTGAAGATATACCGATTTCCATCGTTGTGTTTGGCAAAGGCGCTCATATCGACCAAATCCGCTTACCATTGGGCATTTAGTCCTCCCACGATGACCCGGTTCCGTAGAAAATGGCGACGGGCAGCTCGATGTAAGGTATAGGTGTCTTGATTTCTTAACCAATCTCGGACTTGAGCACGTTGTATCCCCTGGGGTTTGGCCGCTCGATAGAGAGCCGTCAATGCACTATAGGCCGCCGGACTGTCGGGACTGTAGTATAAGTTATCCAACACCTTCTCTCAGCTCTTCATGGTGACAAATGATGATGGGCCCTGGCTCTATCGTTTATTTATAACGGGTATATCTTGGGCCGGAGTTTCTTTCTGATTTTCTTCGTTGGCTTCTGCCAGCACAGTGTCCATGGTAAATGACCAGTCCAACTCGTCTGATGACCGCTTGATAAGCACTTGATCCACATCTACCACGGCATCTTCCAATGCAGACCATAGATCAGGGTGAAGGGTAAAATGCACTGTACCCCCATCTAGCCGAGCCAATTGAGCAAAGAAAGGGCCGCGTCGGATGTACACATCGTGACACAAGTGGATGAGGTCCCCGTCCAGTTCACCAGACAACACCCGTTTGAATTTGGTCCAGCCCTCCCGAGACCGACGAATGAGGGCCGGGCACGGTTGTGTAGGGTTCGTATCACAGATGTCTCCCACCTCCTCCATGATATCGACCGTATCCGCATAAACGTGCAGGAAAACCTCGGGGGTCAAGCTGAGATACGCCAGTATTAGCTCCGTCATGGTCAGTACGTGAATGGTACCAGATTTGACTGTCTCTCGTATTTATAGGGAGAACCCCGTGAGATCAAAGGATCGGGTGGTGATGTCACTGGGCTGACTGAGTCTAGCCGGATAATCAATGGTATCGTCGTCTGCCTCCGCTTCATTGCTAGAAATTTTTTCATTGGGTTCTGCCGCCGCTTCTCTCATGGCACGAGCCCACTCCAACTCGTCTGATGACCGCTCGTCCGGCTGTCCACAGATCGGGGTCTAGGGTGAAGCCTCGCGTAGGGTCTTGGTAACGACCCAGGCGTGGGAAGAAGGGTCCACGGTGTACGTAGATGGCATTGTCTATGTGGATGAGGTTTCCGTGGAGCTCACCGCTCAACACCCGTTTAAATTTGGTCCAGCCGTCACGGTGGAGCGTAACCGTATTCGATACGGTCTCAGCGCGCGACCAGCAAACATCTCCACGGTCTTCAACGAGGGTGACTTTATCTTCATGGACGTGTAACCCCACCCGGGGCGTAAGGGGGAGGATGGCTCGTAAGACGGTTGACATGGTTGACCCAATGACGAAAGGTGAATGACGCACACGGTGCCTGACCCTCGTATTTATGGTCAGGTCCCACTGTCAATGCCACAGCGCCAGGGTCAATAGGGCAAAGACTATTGTGAGGCCAACCAGCCGTCGCTGGTTCCGGCGTGAGCGTTCGTGGTCCATAGCCCGAGCATCAAGGATGGCTGTCATAGTCCAGTAGTGGTGAGTGATGGCACACCTCTCCATCGTCTGCACTCTGTCGAGGACCGCTTCTGTGAATTCTTTAAGGATCTGGCGTCGCCCCTCGTTGTCGTCGCCATCTGCAAACATGGACCGAACCACTGCTCGGTAACCCGTGAGTGAATTAACCACGGTGGTATGCTGTAAAATGCGAGCCTCATAGGGCTGGATCTCCGTCATGGCTCTGCAACCGTAGAAATGAAGGTGTGGGATCCAAAGGGACGTGTTTTATAGACCATGTCACACGTGCTCGCCTATACGTAGCTCTACGGGTGTAGTCCGTGATACGTACTATTCTGATTGGTTAGTGCAAAAAGAGAGCAACAACAACAAAGATTACAGCGCCGGAGGCGCTCCTGGATCCCCTGGAAATCTTCTCCACGTCTCATGGTATAGCTCCGGTGAGGCAGGCTCAGGCTGGTGAGGCTCAGGCAAGTAGCTTCTCTCGAGAGATAGGCTCAGACTGGTCAGGCAGGCTCAGACTGGTCAGGTCAAGCAGGCCAATGAATGCAGCAATGCTACTACTACTACTACTAATTTGAATTTGGATGGCGTGTTCAAACCTAATAAGATTAGGTTTATGTACGCCAGAACTTAACTTTGAGTTTGCTCTTTACAAAAACAAATGGACTAAATAAATAAATCTAAGGGAAAATAAGTTAATCATGCAAACATCGTGCTATAGATGTAGTACATGGAATAAGTTATGGAGGGTTATTTTGTTAAATAGGACAGTATAGAAACGGAAAGGAGTGCGGAAAGCTACCATTTCAAGAAAACAACAAGAAGTTAACAAGTCCTGCTGAAAATTGGACATGCAAAACTTAGATATCCATGCAAGAGTTAAAGATATTGTATAACTTAAGAACAACCATGCATGGAAAACTCAAGCATTTTCAATATGACAACAGCTATAATGTAAATCTCCCAACGACCCCGGAAATAAATAAATAAATAGATAAATAAATAAAATACAATAAAAGGAAATTAAAAGGGCCAATGAACTGTGCGCATTATTAACGCAGACATAACCATATGTGTGTAATAAAAATTGAACTTTGGTATGATATCTCTACTCTGGTGGCGTAAGGATGATACTGTACAAAGTATTTCATATAAAATACTGGAACAAAGAGTCTGTCAAAATAACTACTCTTGATGGCTTGGACTCGCCTACTAGCGTAAAGCCATAAGAATTGCTATGAGCTCAGTAGTGAAAACAGATATATGGTCTGATAATCCAACTCTGCCACTATCTGCCGACGAGGAATAGAGATATTTAAAACTTAACATAAGTGTGTGAGTATTTCAACATTATTTAGGCTATGTCACCTAAAATCTATTCGATTTGACAATAAATTCTGTCAGAGCTTTGAACACGGTTTTGCCTAGGGTTTAAAACTGAAGTTAAATCAAACGTATTCGTACCCGTTGATGTAAGTTTTAACAGCATTTGTTGTCTGACAACCGTAAAACGGGTACAGGAAAATAAAAAATGCTGGATATCTTCCGGGACACCGCATGTGTCACAATGCCCTGTAGGGTGTATACAGAGTAAGCGTTTAACGGAATGTGTCCAGACTTCAATCTGAAGAGCTGAACATCCTGTACTCTGGAGGGCATACTAAAGTCAGACCCTGACTTAGCTTGAGGATTAAAACTGTGGTAAAAACGCCCCTTATCAGACGAGTCCCACTCCTGCAGCAATGCCCTAAAAATTCTCACTTTTATACACCTACATAGAAGTACCCGGATGTAGGCGCGGACGTAGGCGAAAGCATTCTAGTACCCGGATGTAGGCGCAGATGTGAGCGAAATTCTAGTACCCGTCCATTGGTTCTTTTATCGATCGCTCATTGGCTCTTTCTCGACCGCTGATTGGTCCAAATGGAACTGCCCATCCTTCCCAGGTTAATTTACAATCCCCTTTTTGTGTTCAAGCTCTGTATATCGATGCCGCAACATTGTTGCCGAACATTGCCGAAAGGGAGACCTTTGACCTTTTGACCTGGATGTGACCTTTGACCTTTTGACCCGACATCCAGCCGTGCACTTCCGGTGATGCCGAGTACTTCCGGATAGACCCTACGTCTAAGGAAACATTGGAACTCTTCTGGGTTCGGAGGTAGTTTTTGTGAAACCGGAAGTGACGTCTGTGCGAACAACCCACACCACCAAACCACAACCACGGACCCATAGTGGTTGGTCAAACACACTGCCACGCACCCCCAAAATGCCTGCTTTCTATACTACGGCCAGACTGCGCATGCGCAGACTCTTGAACACGAACGAACCATTAGCACAGTCGGATGCTGCTTCACGAGAGCCTCAAAATAATACCTCATACGACTCCATCGGACCACTAGTGATCCATGTCGGCGCCAAATGTCTATTTCCATAGTCTTGGTCTACTGCGCACGCGCAGAATGACGTCAGTGTTACGTCACATCCACCGAGTCAGATGCTGCTTCACGAATGCTTCACATTGATACCATTGCTTCACTCGACCCCATCAGACCATTAGTGGCCTACCTAGACCCCAAACGTCTATTTCCATACCCTTTTCCCACAATTCCCTGTCTGCGCATGCGCAGAATGTGGACAACGACCGAGACACTAGTCCAGGCGGATGCCTCCTCACATAGGCTTCACATTGATACCTCATACGACTCCATCTTCCATACCCTTGGTCTACCGCGCATGCGCAGAATGACGATATTTCAACCCCACACCCACCCCATCAGATGCCCCTTCACGAATGCTTCACATTGATACCTCATACGATCCAATCGGTACACTAGGGACCCCTCTCGCCCCTGAAGATTGCCGGAGAATTTGGGACTACTTTCTGTCTGCGGAGGCAGACCGCATCACCACCAGACCGCATCACCGCGGTGGAATACACACGCCCGATTCACCCAGACCGGAAGTGACGTCATACATGACTCCTGCGTACACCGCCACAAAATCTCATACCTGCGCACAACATTCCCGCGCACAACACTTTCTCGCGCATGCGCAGTGAGGCGAAAAGGCGTCGAAATGCCCTTTTGTTACTACTAACCATTACCTTCCATCCATCTTATCTGTATGGTTGATACAGTTTCTTTGTATAAATCAGGCACGGCGGAAGCAATTGGTGATTTGATGGGCTACTTTCACAGCATGAATAGGCGAGGGTCCAGGGGGGGTGGGGCGAACACAGTTCTGCTTATGAATGATCAATGCTCATTGGAAAGTAAAATCTGTAAAATCAACATAGATATAGGTTTTTTTTACACTTTACTCTATCTTTCTCTGTATTATTTCTTTTTTTCTTTCTTTTTTATTTACGGAACATATTGCCCAATCACCCCTTTTTCGCTGTCCAATTGGATGCAGACAAAGGGCGGAATGGCAAATAAAAATTACCATTCAAAAATATATTTTTGAGCGCCAGCTTCGGTGAGGAATGCATTCACAACGTCGGATGTGTAAAGACACCATGAGAAATTCTGAAATGGCAATGGAAATGAGAGTATTTTCGGATTGCACTATCTTAGTATTGCAAAGATTCTAATGCAGGAAATTGGTCTAGTCCCGGGCGGGATTCGAACCAGCGACCCCCAGAGTAAGGCACCTAATCGCCAGCACTATATGTCGGCGATATAAACAACTCGGCCAACGGGCCTCTCACAAAAATACGAGGTAGCAGACCGGTAGTCTTGAAAGGGAACATATACAGTACCCCACTGATGACCGTAATGACACAGCTCTTGTGGCTGAATACATAGGAAGATATGTTTGTATTGGTATAACAGTATTTTCGTTAATTTGGGATTACACTATCTATTGCCCTGATTCTGGTGTAGAAATTTGGTCGAGTCCCAAGCGGGATTCGAACCAGCGACCCCCAGAGTGAGATACCTAATCCCCAGCACAAAATGTCGGCGATCGACCAACGAGTCTCCCCCAAAATAGGAGATAGTAGGCCGGTAGTCTTGAAAGCGAATACACATGCAGTTCCCCTCTGACATTGTGTCTGATGACCGTAATGACACAGCTTCCATAGCTGAATACATAGGAAGATATATTTGTCATTTAGGAAGTGATCGTAGCACCTAATCGCCAGCAGTATATGTCGGCGATCTGAACAACTCGTGCCAACGCCGACATGTAGTGCTGGGGATTAGGTGGCTTACTCTGGGCGTCGCTGGCTCGAATCCCGCTCTGCACTAGAATCTGTGCAATACTATTAAAGATAGTGTAATCCCAAAATATGATAACTTTCTAAATGACCAATAAATCTTCCAATAGGAATGAAAACACGCAAGTTTGAAAAGAACCACAAATGAAGCCATGAAGAATGAGCCAAGAACATACGTAGTGATAAAGCTTCATGTATGAAAACGGAAATGGTTTAACCAGCCCGCGTACTGCAGATCACTTGCCGTCATGGAGGTAGTATCCAACAATAAGCGGAGTCTATACTAATGGTATTCACTATCGCTCGTAGCACTTTGCGTGGGAGGTACATCAAGGGCTTCGCCAGGATTTCTTGAGAGGGCGTCGTTTCCCATGCTTAGTTACTATGGAGACCAGTTTGGTCTACTGTACTGACCAAGTAATGATTCGTCTGACAAATCCAACCCATGACAAAAAGAGGAATTGGTCAGGACTAAGATCAGTCGTTTATTAATTAATAGACAGGCTTCGTGACCTCATAATCTTTCTGAGAATGTTCATATTTGAAAACATTAGAAGACAGCAAATTGTCGTATATTTCATCCCCTTTGTACTCAAGTTGTGAGTAACCGTCATTGTTTTGACCGGGGAGACGTCAACGTATCCTTTCAGCGAGCACATCAAAGAAGCCGTTCTACAGCGTATTCCCATCATAAATTCGGCTTGTCTGTGAACCCAGCGAAGCTCGCTATAACGCCATTCGTTCATTGGCTGTTTGTTCGGTTTAAAACTGTATTGTCTCAATCTGAATGCAGGGGCTGGTATGGAGTACGCGGAGTATTCAGACCTTCATTATCGAAGATGCCCAACATTGGACATGTTGGAATATATCATGCAGTTGGGCGCTGAGGTGGGATCGTTCGCATCCAACGACCGCCCGCAACAACGTCCACGTACACGTACCAAACCACATTTCTTTGAGAACGCAAACTCTAGTCCGCTACATAAGAAGCTGAAAAAAGTGCATGTCAAAAATTGTTAAATATGTTTAAATATGTTAAAAAATTGACTGTAACCCTACACAAAAAGTGAAAATTTTACTATTTAGGATGTGTTACTTTCGGTCAATCCATATTGTAAGTGATATGGAATAAGTTCTTGGAAAATACAGAAAAAGAAAAGTTACCATACATATATTGGTAAGGGCGATGAATTTTTAGATGACTGGTTGACAATGAATTTTAAACAATCTCACGATCTTAGATTATCTAGTTTATTCACTGGTACACGAAAATAAATTTAAGAATTTCTTTAAGCTTCAACGTCAAGTATTCGGCTGAAAATGAATAGCCCAGGCCCCTTATTGCGTATACTTTGGATTGACCGAAATTGACACAGCCTAATTATAACGTTTTCACTTTGTTGTTGGGTGACATATGGGTGACGCTCAAAATTAATATTTATACAAGTCCAGGATCTAAATGCACTGCATATGCAATGTCATTTTCTTCGGGCATACGCTTTTCAACAATTTCCAAAATACTCTGTAACAACAACAACAACAACAACACCCTATAAAGTTTGTCCAGATGACGAGGGCTCAGACAAAGTCTCTAATTTGTACCGTGATAGGATTGAAGTGGGCCTACATTTCGTATCGGAATCGTTCACCTATTTTAGATGTCCGAGGGCCGAGGTTACATTTGTAAGTTCATCTATCAATCTTCCAACATTCCAATTCGTGTCAGAGCTGGACGGGTTATCTTCAAAAGGAACAGAAGTAGTCCCAGGTTGTGAAGGTTGTTTCGTTTCTGGATGCTGCTCGTTGATATGCTCTACCAGAGATGTCCGCAGTCTAAATGTCTGCACACAATGGGAGCATCTGTATGGTTTCTCCCCCGTATGTATCCTCATATGATTATCATATGGATATTTGCTGCTGAAGCTTTTACCACACTCTGAGCAAGTATATGGTTTCTCGTGTGTCCTCAAATGACTCTTTAAATATACGTAATGTTGAAATATTTTACCACAGATGTCGCAGGTTAGTGAATTGTCTTCATGATTGATCTTGACATGCTGTTTAAGAGAACTTTCGTATTTGAAGGATCTATCACAAAGCGAACAACTAAAAGAGGTATCGTGTGTGGACACATGCATGTTCAATGTCGATAATTGAGAAAACCCCTTCCCGCAAATGGTACACAAATAAGGTCGCTCTCCTGTATGCATTTTAATGTGGGTTTTCAGGTTACTGGTTGTGGAAAAGGACTTTCCACACGTTGTACATAGGTGTGGTTTCACCCCTGTATGAACCATTATGTGGCATTTTAGAGTGCCCGATTTAGAAAACGCCTTTCCACAGAAACGACACTCGTAAGGCTTTACGCCTGTATGAGTTCTCATATGTTCTTTGACCTTGGATCTGTTGCAGAACCGCTTGTCACATACGGTACACGGGAAGGCTTTACCTTGGTGGGTGGTCCTGTGTACGTTTAACGCTTTAGATTTCTTGAAATGTTTGCCACACTCTTGGCAGGTATAGGGATCTCCCGTGTGTACCCTAACATGTGCAGCAAGTTGAGACTTTGCGCTGTATCCGCGACCACACACTGAACATATGTATGGCTTTTCTCCGGTATGCCGGTTCATGTGTTTGATAAAGGTTTGCCTGCCACCTGCTACTTCAATCCCACAAATAGTACATTTTAGTGAACCACTCTTCCCTGACCGCCTTTGTTTTTCAATCATCTTGTCAATCTCTTCGCGTGATATATCGTTTGGTTCGCAATGACGAGACAGCAACTCTGTTCTATTTGAACGGGTTCTCGTCTCGCTCTCATTCAGGAATTGGTCTTGCTTTTGAACATCTTCACAAGCGACGCCAGGAAATTTCAGGTCTGGATTTTTTGGGGTGTTCAACTTCTCTGACATAGAGTTGTCACTTTCACCCTCGCCAACATCATCTGACTCAATCGATGTTGTTCCTGTAAGGACAGGACTTTTTGCCTCTATTTTCTCCCTAGGTAAGTCAGATGTACTTGTATTCGAGACAGTGGAGACATTCTCCTGACTTTTTAAATGGACGTTCATGTGTGCCTTCAGCTTTGATTTGGCAGCAAACCGTTTTCCACACTCCTTACATACGCAGTAAAATGAGAGCACGTTGCTCAGTTTAACAACCCGAATTTCTGTATCTTCACCTACAATAATGCATGTCTGTATTTCCATAGAGAACAACTCGGTTCGAACAGCACCCTTGTCTTCACCCTTGCCTTCACGTGTGTCTCCACCCATGTCTGCAACCTTGCATTCACGTGGGTCTCCAACGATGTCTCCACCATTGCCTTCGCGTTTGTCTCCACCCTTGCCTTCATGTGTGTCTCCACCCATGCCTTCGCGTGTGTCTCCACCCATGCCTTCACGTGTGTCTCCACGCATATATCCACACGACGAATCTGATGCTATCTTCACTTTCATTGTTTCTTCTTGCTCCATTTCTTGGCTTGCTGAAAGTATACATAAGTGTTATATCTCACAAATTACATGTACACACATGCGGGTCTATGCAATGGTGAACTACACCACACTATATAGTGACAAAAAAAACACACATACAAAAAAACAAACAAACAAAAAACAACTCTGTATTTCAGACGATTGAACAGATGTTTCCATCAAGCTATAGTATGCATTATCATGATGAGTATCATGATTTACACTCTTAAAACGCAAATGTTAAATTTAACATCTAGTGTATTGGAGGAGGGAAAGCATTTAGAAAATGTTGTTCCGCCACATTTTAAGTGTTGGATGCAACAGCTTAAATGTTGTATTTAACACTTGAAAGTGGTGAATACAACACTTTCTAAATGCTTTTCCTCCTTCAATAATCTAGATGTTAAATCTAACATTTACGTTTTGAGAGTGTAGACTGATTAGTGGGTAAATGGGGCTAAGGAGGATATGGTTTTATTCAAACATTTACCACCACGAACAATCACGTGACGTACATGATTGCTGTTGTTATGGCTACTTTAAACGGATCGACAGCGAATTATGCTCATAAACCAGCTGGATTCCCCACATCATTCAGTCTCCTATAGAATGAGGAGAGTAGGGACACATGCTTGTTTATGAGCCTACCGTGAACTATCCTCGTTAAAACGAGGGGTGTCTCTATACTAGATACCCCTGGTACAGATGGTAATCACTCGACACGGCCTCGGACAATGTAGGACATTAGTACCTCGTGACGCACTGCTAGGAATCCATATTGACATCCATGTTGAAAGCACAGATTCACGCTGAAACTCGGCCTATACCGTCGAAGTCATAGTACCGGATCACGGATTAGTTGAGAGCTGTAAAATCTGTACACCATTAATGCGCGAGGTATTATGACTTCGACGGAATAGGCCGAGCAGTCGCGAATGACATGGTAATATATCGTGTTCAAGGGAAAGGCGACTGTATTTTTCAGCCAACCAACAAAGCCCCCTGTGTATATTGACCAATCATATCATGTTATCTATCGCGACCATGGCGACCGTGATATCAGTTTCGAAAACACCACAGTTGCCTGGTTTGTGAAATATTTGGTGGTAAATGAATACGTATATTTTCAATAAATTATGAAAATTAATATAAAGAAAACTATTTTTGAAAATCGATTTGAAGAAAAAAATAATTATATTCATCAATTTTCGTGAATTATTGAAAATATACGTATTCGTCAATAATCATACAAGCCAGGCAACTGTGGAAAACACTGAAAGTTGGCGGAACGCGATCTGTTATGCAAGATGATTAAGGTTTCGTCTTTGACCCATAAAGAAACCTCGATCGTGAACACGCAATCAAATAGCGATCGCTGTCAGATATCGCTTTCGAGATACCCGTGCTCGATGGGCCCTTCTGCAGGAAGTTGGTGACCTCAAACCGTGTCTGTCTCGACGTTTTGATTTCAGTTTCGAATTCGGATCTCGTGTGAGCTCACCATCTTCAGCGTTATTTCACTGTAACTTTGACAAATATCCTCATTCTCACTGTCAGTGAACTCCGTTGAGAACGATTATCAGTCGAGTTTGCCCATTTGCGTACACTTCGCCATCCATAAGATGGCTTGCGAATCGTGTGTCTCTATTTTCGCGGAGCGATATCCGGTACTTTACCGTATTCTGTTTGGCCTTCATCCGGCGGAGAACAGACTCGAAAACTCTGATAAATTACAGGTTTTCATACATACCTCGGAAACGGATATTGCCTGGGTTTACAAAATATATAGGTATGAATAACTTTCGTATCATGCAAGAGGTTTGGTAGATCTGTAATTTTGAACAAGTAGATCATCACATGACTCAAAAATGGCGGGTTACGTTGGGGTTACGTCGGTAGACTTTAGCGGATTGGCTGACGAAGTCACGTGGTATTGATTTATGGAAATTCCCTCCTGCAGTTGCCGAAAGTAGGCTGAACATGGATACACACGACCACAGGGTCAGTCTTACCGCGTATAGATGACCAAGATGGTTACAGGTTGAAACTGAACCGTGCGTACGTGGGGTTTCCCCTATACGTCATAGCAACGTAGTAAAGGTCAACTTCCGCTATTGTAGGCAGGGATGGATAATGGAGCTTGCGAAATGGAGCATGCGCTGTGGGGAGGATGTCTACTGACATGTTGTTTTAAAATTTCAAAATGCAAGAAACAGCATTTGCAGTGTAATTGGTTATCCACAGTAGTTGGCCCTCCAGCTTATGGCAGCATGGTTTGTACCATGTTTGTTTGGCACAGGAGGTAGATTAAAGTGCCAAACAAATTAGGCTCTCTGACGATCCATTGTGATCACCAGTGTCTGTAGAGCCTAATTTTCAAAATTCGAAATTCAATTTTTTTTTGTAGTTTTGGTTGGGTTTTTGTTGGGGTTAGGGGATTGCTAGGGTATGTTTGTCTGGGTCATCGTCGCCGTGTGACCAATAAGGTTAGGTGCGACGTTAACTTCAAATAACCAACCAATCCATCCACGGTAGTTGAGGTAAAGTGTACACGCAAGGAAGATCTCCAATTTAAGAGGGACAGAGGAAGACTAGAAAATTGCTGTAGGCCTCAATTTAAGGAGTGCTGATGGTAACCTCTCAACTACACTGGTAACCTGTGGGAACCTATTGCATAATTATTAACCTAGTGTCATATTATTAGTCAAAATTATGGGGACCTGAAAATAGGTTACCACTACTTTTCATATGGCAACCTGAAAACAGGTTACCACCTTAAATTGAGGCCTGAAATTTATTAATTGGAGTTCCAGTGAGCAGAGGACAAAATCTAGTAAGAATGGTCAGCCGACTCACGAATGTAGGCCAACACACCAAGCCTATAACTCCGATAAAAACTTTCGACAATTTAGAAAAGATATGATAAGGGACAATAATCCCCAGGATAATCTGAACACTGGAATCGATGTGATAGCGATAGGACCTAACTCTATGCCCTGGATCACTATTCGAAAACTGACACTGACACTCCCTCCATCTGGGCATGGTCTTTCACATAGATGTTATCATTCGTTGCATTCCCGCTGACCAATGTGTTGTGACAGCTGATCTGATTTTTATTTTTTTTATTTATTTCTTTTGTCTTTTTGGGTGTGGATTGGTAAGGGTATTAAACAGGTTAGAGAAAACTCTCTAAAAATGGAGGTAAAAAAGGTCGTTTTTAGCTTGACAACTTTTGACTTATTCATCATAATGCTACAAAATCTTCAGGCGACTTACTTTAAATATTGTTACATGCCGAAACAGTGGTTTTCCAATGAAGGTGTGCATAGTCTAATTGTTAACAGAGAACAAAACATGTCGTCTATTCTTATGCAAATTAGATATACGACAATTTGTTTTTTAAATATCATCCGATGCGGATAAATATATCCATGTTCGTCTATGGCGGATGTTTCTATCTTCGATATATCATTGAATTTATTGGACAAAAACGACCTTTTTCACCTCTATTTTTAGAGAAAGGGTTCCCCTCACCTGTTAAATGTTGCTTAGAGGTAGTTTCAACCGCTCTCACTGTAAGAGAGGGAAATACCAGGTCAAGTCAAGTCAAGGATTAAATCATCCCTTTAGTTTTTATTTTCTACATTATCGTCGGCCACAACTACCCTACGGTGCAGAGTGTAATCCTGCTATGCGCTTTTTCTGAACCACGATCTTTCACCATTTTCATTTATGGGCCAGCTCACGTGTGAAAATGATTCTCATCTCCACGAAAAATATATGGTAACTAGGGTTACGGCAAAATATGTTGCCGTAACTAAGGTTACGGCAAAATATGTTGCGCGGCCAAAAAGAGTACAGGAAGTATATTCATGTGCTTCTGGAGCCATAATCTTTCACAACATCCCAGTTTCCGAACCAACATGCCAGTATACACTAAAATCGGAAACACAAAATAGTCATAACTGACACTAAGATTAAGACTGACTGAAAAGTGGGCCCTATTACTATGGATTAAGGGTTAATCGTGCAGCTAATCTGTTGGTACATGGTTATAGTATAAAAGGTGCTAATTTCCTCGGTACGAATTGAGTTCAAAATGAAATGTCTACAAAAGTTCAGACACCTGAAAGAGCCCATCTTCATATTTCAAGTTAAATACTATACTAACGTTCCGTCATTTACCTTGAACAAATGAATAGAGTAAATTGTTCAAACCCGGAAACGCACGTGATGTCATATAGCCAATCAAGACAGGAGCTTATAGAAATAGACAAACTTCTGAGCTGTACTAAGATAGGAGCTTGCCAACACCTTGCAGCGAGGAATTTCTTTGACGTCTGCCGGTGTGATTTCTAAATATGGCAAGTGGTGGTTGAATTGATGTTAATTTCTTTTCGAATAGCCAATCAAATTTGAATTTTAAAGAGGTCATACATTGCACTTCTCCAAATATGGACCACGGAATATTTATAAAGCTATGACATCACCAAACCCGTACAATATTGGCAAAAAATCTCTCTTTCGCAATAAAATAGGCAATGTGGGCACCGGAGATACTATGTTCCGTGTGGGCCGGTTGCCACATTAGTCTAAAAAATCAGAGGCCAAAATCAATCAACATCCCTGCGACAATAATGGCCAAAAATCTCTCTTTCGCAATAAAATAGGCAATGTGGGCCCCGGAGATACCATGTTCCGTGTGGGCCGGTAACCACATTCGTCTCTAAAACCTAAAGGCCGCTACCAATTCAACAATCAAGGACATAAATCATTAGCACACGTCCAAGAAACAACCACGCACACAAATAATGTCACTCACAAAAATGAATACTACACACTGTTTCATCTTATACTTTCAGAAATGGAGATGAACATGATGAAGGTCATCATCGTCGGTCCATAAGAACGTCCAGAATCAGAATACTCGACCCTATACCACGCCAGACACGCTACCCCATAGATGTCACCGAACTGACGCCTCAAACACAGCACAGCACACTGAAGACCACAGACGAACAAGACCAGACATGAAACAGAACACTGATGACGACAAAAATTATTAAACAGCACCGCACGGCACACCGAAGACCAAAGACGGGCTGGACAAGACTAAACACAGAAGACGGATGACGATCACAAGAATACCAACAGCGCCTTGAGTGACAACGCCGCACAACAAAAAACCTCCAGAACCAGAACACCAAATCCTAAACCACACCGACACGCTACCCCATAGATGACACCGAACTGACGCCTTAACACAGAATATGATCCTTGGACTTTCACGCAATATAGGACGTAGACCTGCCGTCCTGTGCCCCAATACACACTCCAAGCAATTGTAACAGGCACAGATTTCTGGAAGAACCCACCCTGTTCCCAAGGGCGTCGTTAGAGAAGTCGATTCGAAAAATCCTGAAGACCATGGTTCTCCCAGTTTTTTCTGGACGGCTTCGTGCGTACAAAGGGGTACCAAGACAAAGGAATCATCCACGCAATTACAGTGAATTCATATTTAACCAGAAAGAGACTTACGAGCTTGTACATAGCGATTCTTATTTACTTCTATTTATATCTCCTACTAATTTCTCATTGGTATTTATTTATTTATTTATTTATATATTTAGCGCTGGAAAAGATATTCAATAAACAAAGAAATGTACCGCGAAATTCAAATAAAACATTGAGTTGATGGGCCGCGAATGGGAAGCGGCCCTTAAACTACAATTTCAATCAAAAAACCAAACCCGTTTTCTGCTCAGATAATGTGTTATGTTCAGCCAAGGCAACACGTGTAGTGTTCGACTTGGATAGGCGATGATAGAAAGAGCCCAAATTTAAAAGCTTCCCAAGCTTTGTAAGGCTCCAACGTACATGAATTTTACTCGCTGTAAAATGGTACTCTCGTATAGTTTTTATCAGCTTCTTTCCAATTATGACCCTTACACGATTAGCGAGTGCAGAGTGCTTCAGAGGTTATGTTTGTGATACCCTGGGTGATACAGCTGCGAAATACGAGTGTATATCATGTTTGTGGTGGACACACACTCACGGTTTGATGGTACAACGAGGAAAAATGAATGGAAAAACTCTAAATCTTAGTGAGGGAGGTAGAAAGGGTAAGTCGTACTTTTGCTGTATGGTCAGGTATAACTTCTATTTCTGTACATAGGAACGTGTTCGGTCCCCCTCACACAGACCCCTCCAAAGAGACTAGGGACAGCCAGTATTTCAGGCTACCTTGGTACAAGTGCCACCAAAAATTAATGGATTCTCAACAAAGAGGCAGACTTATAACAGCCTTACTAATTTTTGAATTTCCATGAATCTCCAAGAATATCCCCTATATTCCACACGCTACTCGGGAAATGAGTAGGCCACTGGACACAAAGTGAGGCGAAGTATTTTGTTGACGTTTCAAAGGCAAAGTAATAACATGCGGGATACTTAGCAAGGGCGTCGTTAGGATGTTTTGACAGGAATCATCCTCTAAACCCATTGAAAAACCCGAGACCCCCGTTGGTGACGTCCAGGATTAAAGGTGAACGGTATACACTATCCATATATGGCGTAGCCACAATTTAGCAGGTTTTTGTGGATAGAAATAATGTTTGTGTATCCACATTTTAAAATCAGTGAAAATAATTAATTTCCAAATTGTGGATACACATTATATAGCTGATGTATCCACATTTTAAAATCAGCGAAAACAATGAATTTCCAAATTGTGGATACACATACTATATAGCTGATTTATCCACATTTAAAATCAGGGAAAACAATGAATTTCCAAATTGTGGATTCACATGCTATATAGCTGATGTATCCACATTTTAAAATCAGCGAAAACAATGAATTTCCAAATTGCGGATACACATGCTATATAGCTGATGTATCCACAATTTAAAATCAGCGAAAACCATGAATTTCCAAATTGTGGATACACATGCTATATAGCTGATGTATCCACATTTTAAAATCAGCGAAAACAATGGATTTCAAAATAGTGGATACACATGCTATAAGCTTATAACTTATCTATCCACATTTTAAAATCAGCGAAAACAATGAATTTCCAAATTGTGGATACACATGCTATATAGCTGATGTGTCCACAATTTTACTTCTACCTTACTTGATAAATTATCGGCATGAGAACTGAATCAAATTACGGCAAAAAATGTTGGTGAAAGTTTTTTTTAACATGTCAGATTTTGTTATTTTTTTCACGTGTTTTCTTCATCAACAAAACGAAATAGGAACTACTGACAGTTTTGAACAAAATATATTAAGGTTTACAAAGAATCAAAATCTGGCGTGTTCTCCTTTTGCTGGTATGGACGGGTAAGAGATAAGATATCCCGATCCCGTCGCACGATAAACTTTCATCTCAAATCTGAATTTCCGTGAGTACAAGTAATTGTACATTTGATTGGCTGAACGGTACATATTGGCCTCCACCGGTTATTGAACCAATCAGCACAATTTTTACACGACATACGAATTCGATGAAACTGTAAACAAGATCCGCTCATTTTCTAGATTTATATTTTTTCTTTCCCATCCATATGAATTTAAAAAATAATTCGGCATTTCTGTGAAACCGTGATTACAAGTATTTAAAACAACACTGTAAGTATCACAGTATCTTGTTTTATAGCCAAGAGTTGAAAGCGACGTTAAATCATAGGCCTATTCACTGACTCGCTGATTTTAAAATGTGGATACATCAGCTATATAGCATGTGTATCCACAATTTGGAAATTCATTGTCTTCGCTGATTTTAAAATGTAGATACATCAGCTATATAGCATGTGTATCCACAATTTGGAAATTCATTGTTTTGTTAGAAAAAGGATCAGTGAGTAGGAGAATGGCGAATTTTTTTAACTTGTCGGCGATGGCCGAAGATTTTCTTGTCAGAATGTAATTTTAGTAGATTCATTTTCTCATGGATTATTTAAGTATGAAAATTATGAAAATGTGGATACAATGTGAATACATCTCTTATATATGATGTATATCCACATTTGACAAAAATCAGCTTTATGCTATAAAACAAAGGCCAAACAAAATGTGGATGAACATCTTATATAGAGATGCATTCACAAAAACCCGCTATATTGTTGTTACGCTCCATACATGACAATAATGGGTGTTGTTTGACAGTTGATCTTATCGACATTTATATGAAATTGCAGGCGTTATAGAATTTCACGAAACGGCCCAAGTAAACCTTGCCGCCCCAAAACAACCCATGATGCAATGCATATCATTGACAGCCCTTCTAGAGATGTTTACATTAGAAAAGCAGTGACCAATGACTTGCATGGAAGTTTGTTTTGGGGCGGCAAGGTTGACTTGGGCCGATAACAGTATACTGTGAACAGTCACACTCGCAATCAAAATTTTACAACAACAACAACAGTGCCATATTCGTAGACGCCGTAGGCTTATTGTATCTCAGCTTAAACTGTTAATAAACCCTGAAATTAAACGAAAATTCTCCTCTAGTAAGGGACGTATGTAAGTTTAAACACTCACCTTATTCACTAATGTTCCAGTATTTCTTGTTCAAATTGAACTATTTCCGGACAATAAAACGCGCGTGAAACTTTACGTTCCACTAAAAATAATAACCAGAACCTGGTATTCGCCAATCAGAGTTACTCCCCTTTATCGTCTATTTTGAGGTGAAAACAGCACACTTTTCTATCTGAAAACATATGAACATTGACAACATGTGTGTAGAGCTATTATCTTGTATTAATCCACAAATAACTAAGCATCTAGCTCATTTTGTTTACGATAGCTTCCAGTTAATCAATAGCTAGTAAATTAACTATTCTACTCCATTCTACCTTAACTTGGTTGTGCATCTGAAAAAATATTGACAACCAGTCCCATTTGCGCGTGTCCTTTTAATGTGTTTGTATGTCCTTGTTTTATAACTTTTTTTTATTTTTTTCTATTTTTTAAATATACATGTATGTTTATTGTACTGTACGTCATTTGTAACTGTTTGTACCGTACCGTACGTTAATAAATCTGATCTTATCTTATGAGGCCAGGCCAGAACCAAAACCATGTTTGAGAAACAACAACCTATTGGCACGATACATATTTCGGGGTTAAGTTTATCTTGGTTCACGACAGGCTACGTATGTTTACGGAGAGAAAAGTGAGCTGTTTTCACTTCAAAATAGACGATTTGCACAAATCCATTACTTCGAGATGCTGTTATTAAAAAGCCATAAGACCCAGGACCTAAAAAAAGACAAGATAATATACTTTACGCTAACTGAAAAATTGCTTTCGAACGTGATATTTCATTTTGGTACTTTAACCGCACCTCATGGGGACCAAAATATCATTAAACCGAGCCAAGTCCGTCGTTCACTCGTGTTTATACACGCGTCTAGTCCGTTATTCAATCACAATCATAGCATACATATACATACATCTATATCTGTATTTGTAATATGAATCGTCAGCAGTCACCAGATACCTCACTAAATTAAAGATTGATATCTACTACAACAAAACCTTTCTATGTATCATTAGCCCATCATCCGAACGCATGGCACGATCATACGTAGAAACTTCCGCTCTTAGCCATGCGGTAACGGGTGGTATCCGAGTATATTAGGGCGTTTCTCAAATGGTCACATCCGATTGGCCCCGTGGCATCTGACATCGGCGCAATCACATTCATATAACGAAGACACACCTCCAGAAAGCGATCGATCGAAATGATCCCTTGGTGGACCTCGAAGTGCCCCCATCACAAAACAAAAAACATATAATTTTCCTGTGAGCTGCCACCGATTTTTTTTTTTTTCAAATATGTTAGGCCGTTTGTAATATGATTTTTCTTAAGAAAAAAAAAGAAGCATGCTCGATTAGAGTGAGAAATAAAATAGCTAATTCGCACAATTTTGTTTTGGTCTCGTGTAGAATCTCCCAGTCTTGCGCCTCGGGAAACTGACATGTCTGATGTATGAGAAATATTTAAATACAGATAATTTCATTGGCTCGTTTAAATGGGGCGGACATGTGACTTGATGCTTTGGGAACAACTTTCGAACAAGATTATCTCCCTCGAGATAGGTGGCGCCGTGTGAAATACATATCGAATCATAGCGACAAGCTAAGGGTAGTGTTAGGTGAAACGTGAAATGTCCTTAGCAAGCTAAGATATTATTAGCCGTTCCAAATTGAAATACGTCTGGCCAAGAAGTGAGCCTTTCAATTTCAACGGTAGGTCCATGACGATACAGGATGCTACTTCATGACGATACAGGATGCTACTTCGTGACGATACAGGATGCTACTTCATGGCGATACAGGATGCTACTTGGGCAATATATTATGCTTGCGGTTCTCCCAAAATTCATCCGTATACACTCCCAGCCAAACGTCAACAATATGGTTCGAAGATGAACCCCAAGACTATTTCCTCTCTCCAACACCATTCCCCACCCCACCCATTCCTGGATATAAATCCACCCTTTTAATTTTGCGTTTCAAATTGTAAACATTTGTTTGCATATTTTGTACATTTTTTTTTGTATATGTAGGCTACTCTAATGAGCAGACTACAATAAAATGAACCAGAATACACAGAGTTCAGTAGGAATATTAAATATATATTTATTCTATAAACAGGTATGTAGCATTCTATACCCTATCAAAACGGTGACCAACCAGTCTATTAAGTTGCTATGATGTTACGGTTGTTTCATGTCTGATAGCGACCAACATATCACATGGCCAACAATCAGATGTGGTACCTGGCCCATTCCATGATGTTGTTAGGAATTACTGACATGTCCAGAGAATGACATGCCTGGTTGGAGCACAGTCCAAATAGCCTCGGCATGATTGTTCAAATGTTCTTACGGACCGATACTGATTTCCAATATTAAATCGCTTTTTACAATACACAGCAGATCAATAGATTTCCCAGGTTAAATCATACTTCCATCTTGGGCCGCTCTCTGAGAAATTATGCTGTCAGATCCAAAATACGTTCGGCTTACCTCTGACACATCATGAACACAGTGGGTGTATCCCATGATGACCAGAACCGAATGGAGCCTGCACGCAACCCCGCTGCAAGACTAACCATGGGGGACTATTCACCTGGTTATAAAGACCTGTCCTCCCACACTAACCTACCCACCTCACTGGGATGGTTCTATGACCATTTCACCTATTTCCTGTTCATAACCTTTTGACCAACTCCGTACACATAGAGTATACATCCTGGTGATAGTGGAATGTACTAACGTTAGCCAAAGCAATAAACCATAGATGTGATATTCAGGTATAGCCACATTAAACTGCAACACATCTAAATACGGGTCTTCAACAGTATAAAATCACCAATGTATGGTGAAAGCTACTTTTAACAGAACTTTGACAAAAAGCGCAATAAAGAACTCTAGCACTAAACTAATCAAAATATTAATAAAAATGACCTAACTATAATTGTCGGTCACACTCACCCCCACTTTTGTTTACTCTGCCCTCAGACAAACTAAACCCTAATTCTGTCCCTCCCTCAATAGGTAAATCGGACAGCAGGTCCTGGAAAGAGCAGAATACCAGAAAAACTGAGTTCCAGAAAAACTCCGGCATATTAAATCGGTGGATGGCAAAGATCAACATTGTCCATCGGGATATCCATTATCTCCAGAGAAGCAGTCCATTCCCACAGGCTAGAAACGGGGAAACACCATGGTCAAAAAATCTCCCAGGCCAGGGAAGGCAACCATCAGATGCTGGCGGCATGGTCAATGCCCCAACCGAATGCACATGTCAGTCTCAAAACCCTGGTACTGGTCATTGAAACGAAATTTTGGAAACCCTATCACTCACATTACGCGACAGCAAATAATCCCCATCCCCAGGTCCTTGATAAGGAACACACTGAGGTAACTTGTGAACGCGATGTATGAGTAAACCAATATATGAGTCACCTCAAGGTGTATCCATTACATATATCTGCCTAAAACCCGACAACCATCAACATCAAAGCTAGATGTTATGGCAGTAAAATAGTTCTCCAGAACATTCCTACTCTCAGGTCAATTAATCTCTTCATTAATCCCATTGTTGCCCTCTATAACCCAGTGTGGGTGTATTGAGTAAGCAACCTGTTCACTTGCTTGAGAGAGATACCAGATAACATACTGACCACAAGTGCACACTAGCATTATCAGACAAGGTACATAGAAACATGTCCTTGTACTGACCATTCCTACCTATCCCTGTTCACAATTATATAACCTGTGAATTTACCTATGTTACAATCACCCCCACTTTTAAGTTGACGTCCTTGGCAACTTCCATAAAAACAAATGCCAATAACACCTAAACCTAATGACACGGAGTATCATTCTTGGTTCCTTGAAATCTAACAGAAAAAAATTACGTTGGTGAAAAGGGGTAATCCATGTTGTCTCACCACTGCTCTGAACAATGCAACACAGTCATAATGATTCTGATTCAAATTTATTCCTCCAAGTCCCATGGCTATGAGGACAATAACATACAAAAAAAACTCTACCAAAGTCAAAAGACAAACTACAAACTACCACAAATCCGTGTACACGAACAACAATGCACATATCTTTTCAATGACTTGATGGTTCCTTACAGACAATCTAACTGATATTCTCGTCTGATTTTCATAACCCATGACTTCCTGTAAAAAGTAACCATACTCGGCAAAACTAGAGTGAACTGGTAACAACTCGTTAAAATGCCCCTTTAATGTCCATGCACCTATGTGCATGAACCCAGTTAGCAGGCACACGCCCTTCTTCAAGGTCAGCGAAACGGTCAGATAAACAAATGAAGAGCCCTATCTTCAACCCAACGCAACAGCATATAATCCCCAGTTCCCATTGATGGGATATCTCTGAGCAGTAAACTTGATGCGCACTGTAAGATTTATTTCTACTCATCCCTTTACAATCAAACCCCTAAATACCAGGCCCAGTCGACTGTACCACCTCTATCATCCTAGTGAGATGCAAATAGAGTAGGTGGCCTGCATTTGACTTAAAAAGATAGAGAGGCACTCAACATTGACCGTCACTCAACTTATGCAATTGTTCCTGTCATCCCGAGTACAGCACATAACTTCTTCATCATGTTCTCATATGCCATACACTTTGCCTAGTTATAAACTGAAGGGAGACAAATCCTGACAACAAAGGCTATCTGAAAACCAATATCTGCATTTAGTGAAAAGAAATGCAAGAAAAACAAAACAAAAGTAACATCCTACTTATCTCATTATCCATCACAATATGGAGGCATTTCTAACTTTAGCACTACTATAGCGCCTCAATGCCATACAAACAAAATCAAATATCAAAAGGGATAATAACACATGTTACAAGTTAACCAATTGAAAGAAAAGGCATAAAACTAAGAACTTGTGACCAATCATGCACAGTGCATTATCCATATCCCCAATTCACAGTTTCTAGATTTGATTTTCCATGGCTATACAGTGCATACAGTCTCTGCTTGTTACAGTCATCACAACCATCATCCATGCACTGCGTCTCCTTGATGACGGTTGACGATCACCTCTAACTCGGCATTCAGCGAACATCCACATGTCTGAGTCTTCCGCCGCAAGACTCTCGCCATCATTTCCGTCAAATCCCAGAGGTGGCCTGTGGCGACTGGGCGTAGACATGGTTGGTCACCGTTAATACCGTTAATTATCCCTACACCTATCACTCTGATAGTATTCCATCCCACTTCTGACACCAAAAATGTAGGCTACTCCAATGAGCAGACTACAATAAAATGAACCAGAATACACGGAGTTCAGTAGGAATATTAAATATATATTTATTCTATAAACAGGTATGTAGCATTCTATACCCTATCAAAACGGTGACCAACCAGTCTATTAAGTTGCTATGATGTTACGGTTGTTTCATGTCTGATAGCGACCAACAGATCACATGGCCAACAATCAGATGTGGTACCTGGCCCATTCCATGATGTTGTTAGGAATTACTGACATGTCCAGAGAATGACAAGCCTGCTTGGAGCACAGTCCAAATGGCCTCGGCATGATTGTTCAAATGTTCTTACGGACCGATACTGATTTCCAATATTAAATCGCTTTTTACAATACACAGCAGATCAATAGATTTCCCAGGTTAAATCATACTTCCATCTTGGGCCGCTCTCTGAGAAATTATGCTGTCAGATCCAAAATACGTTCGGCTTACCTCTGGTACATCATGGACATAGTTGGTGCATCCCATGATGACCAGAACCGAATGGAGCCTGCACGCAACCCCGCTGCAAGACTAACCATGGGGGACTATTCACCTGGTTATAAAGACCTGTCCTCCCACACTAACCTACCCACCTCACTGGGATGGTTCTATGACCATTTCACCTATTTCCTGTTTATAACCTTTTGACCAACTCGGTACACATAGAGTATATGCAGAAGCTTCCCTTCCGGTCAACGGTAAACAAATACCAACACCTACAGCACTGAAATAGCACTATCACAAATCCTGGTGATAGTGGAATGTGCTAACGTTAGTCAAAGCAATAAACCATAGATCTGATATTCAGGTATAGCCACATTAAACTGCAACACATCTAAATACGGGTCTTCACATGTAAAATATAGACCAGTATAAAATCACCAATGTACGGTGAAAGCTACTTTTAACAGAACTTTGACAAGAAGTGCAATAAAGAACTCTAGCACTAAACTAATCAAAATATTAATAAAAATGACCTAACTATAATTGCAAAAATAATT